>ATSW01043437.1:0-17982 GCA_000444245.1 Botryllus schlosseri
GCAGGATCTTACGAAGGATGGTATAGCACGCAGGACGAAACATTTCTTTCGGAAAGTGACACCAAAATAGTGAACAACCAGCGAGTAGCTGCTGACAGCGGCCATAAGGTGGAGTGGACCAAGGAAGAAAATTATCTGTTCAGGTAGCTGAATTTCCTTTCAGTAACTGTTCTTGGTACGTCATGCTGATAAAACCATACTGCATTTTGCCATTTCGTTCTCATTAAAGATGCCACTGTAGCCTACTCTAATCAAAGTAGATTCATGGTTAGCTATATTCAACGACTTGACAGATCTATGCATGTCGATTCCCAGATTAGTAAATGCATTTTCTTTCTCGCATAATCGAAATCCAGTCAAAATATACTATCGATGCAATGTATACTGGTAATATCTGTAGCGTTTTACGAGATTTCATATGGCACCAAGTCATTCAAGTTAACACTAGAACGTATTCCCTCAATTTCACTCTATTAAACCTGTCCGGAGAGAGAGAGAGCGATCAGCTTTATTTTCGCCTGAATAATCGAGATGCTTTGACAATGGAGGTGTGATACGACCTTCAAGTAAGGTCATCTAGTCTACACCACCAATTTTTCTCCTCCATGCCATCCGTGGATGCTGAGCGTCTAGAAAGTTGGCCGCGGATACCAGTTCTTGAGGTTTTGGTCTGACCCGGCCACGGATCGAACCCACGACCTACTGATCAAGAAGCCAGACGCATCACCATTACACCATCTCGCTCATGATTGACTATTTTATGGCGAATGTAAGTTTGTTTTGATCAGACCTCCGTAGTGATAGTAGTCTGAATAAGTCAAGGACATCACCTTCGCCAGCCGCAATCATGTTCGCAGTGTGTTTGGTAGGGCGATTTTGTTCTTACCTAAATATTGATAAATTCTCCTCTAAAAATTGAACACTTACATTTTTGACTGAAAAACTTTTTTTGGCAAAATATTGACTCATTAACAACTCAAGAACCCAAGTTGCGCGATATTGTATGAAATTACTGCAGTGAACTGACTATATGATTCTATTTTAACCCTGCCAACACATCAATGCGATCTCGCTGATTCTTGGTGTAACAGCTTGACAATAGACTACCAGATTTGCTGTGATATTTTGAGATTTAACAATCAATTTTTCATTGTCCACCATCCCATCACTATTTCAGATTGTCCGAAGCAATAAAGGAAGTACGCAGTCGGTATGAAAAAAATACATCTGCGATTTACCCCATGAAATTCTATGATGCTGTTATGAACGATCTGCAATATTTTAACGAAGATATCTCAATATCCCGTGAAAGAAGCAGGGTACCATGGGGAATCGCGACACCGTCTGACCCTAACCAAACTGTATATGTGTGGCTAGATGCCTTGATAAACTATTTAACAGTTGCGGGATATCCAGACACCAACTCAAGAAGGTTTAAATCTACCTGGCCGGCGGACTGTCATCTCATAGGTAAATTAAATGTGATTGCGACATTTTGATTGTTACGTGTCCGTCATGGTGTGAGTTATCTCGGTCCCTGTTTCAGGACAAGATATTGTGAAATTTCACGCGATATACTGGCCTGCGTTTTTGATAGCCGCTGGCTTGGAGCCTCCTAGACAAATTGTCGTACACTCTCATTGGTTGATGAAGAGAAGAAAAATGTCCAAGAGCTTGGGGAATGTGGTTGATCCTTTCAAAATCGCGGACAGCGTCTCTGGGGAGAGGTTAAAATATTTTTTGTTGAAACAGGTAACTCGTTCTTTGTTTTTTTATTATATGCTGGGATTGTGGTAATCAATTCGGACTGTGGTACATCAGCTACTGATTTCTATCCCCCCAGATTGTGACAATCTGAGAGCTTGAAGATGCGCATATCCACGAGTGCATATTAGCATCATAAGTGGTCAAAGCTGTCATTTTTGGCAGAGTAACGCTGTAAATATTTACTCGATTACATAAGTATTAATATCCAAGACATGATATGATCTAAAAGTCGCAGACTGTAATGATAGATCAAAGGTGGCTACTTTAGGAATTGTACGGCGCATCTTCGTAACTAACACAAAATGACCAATGGCACTTCAAATTTGTACGATTTTCGAAAATATATTGATTGACTGTATCCAATAGCTGTTTCGCCCCATCGTCATGACCAGTGATTCCCAACCACGGCTCCAAGGTATCCTTCTTGCGGTTCTGATTGACCTCTAAATATGCCACAAAAATATAATAAGTAACAGTTGCTGTTTGTTTCTATGAATAGTTATAATGATTTTCTATACAATAATGGTAAAATGAGGGATATTAGTTATATCTAAAGCCGTCCAAGGCCGCTTCTGAAATCCGTGAAAGAGAATTCTTGCAGGCTGGCGTCACACCCATGGATGAATACCCGTCAGACAACGATATAACTTGAGTTCTGCTGATCATAAACATTTATATATCGTCTCTGTGAAGAGTAATTTAACTAACATCAAAATAACAGCTCATAGTCAAACAAGTGCAAATAGTGCAATAAGTCAAATATTACTCATCGTATAATCCCCTGCAAACTTGTGCATTAAGTACTGGAATGTATGACATAACGACACAATGGTATCTTTTAGTAATGATATGCATTTTCAGTTTATTTCGATGTATAGCACTCGCCAATCTGCATCTATCAATACAAAAAAAACGATATAGAATCTGTAGAAGTCTATGTGCATGCTTTAGCCGGATGGTGAGATCCAGAGGTAGGGTAGCTATCTCTATATTTTCGTTATAAGTAGCGAGTAGCCTACTCGAGTGTTTTCATGCGGCTCCATACGTGCTCTGAAGTTTGAAATGTGTCTCCGACATCCAACAAGGTTGGGAACCACTGGTCATGACACTTTCACTCATGAAAGTGAGGGAAATATTTCCCAAAACTACTTTCTACATTAGAGAATCCGAAGTCCGAAAAGATAGTATTTTTGCAAAGAACAGTTGCATCGAATTGAAAGTAGTCTAAAATCGTGACCACCTGGGTAAGAAGTGAGAGTAAGCAAATCCTGCTCAATGCCGGTATTTCTAAAAAGTACGAGTTCTTCATTACTGACCACTCCAGCCTTGTATACGTTTTGCAGGGAATTCTCGAGCACGACTGCGACTTCTCCACTACTCTGCTTTTGCACGCAGTGAATAAAGACTTGAGTCATACTCTGGGCAATTGCTTGAATAGATCCATTGCCCCTAAACTGTGTCCCGATCAGAGATACCCGCCGTTCCACTCGGAATGCTATGGGACTTTGACGTCTCGCAGGTGAGTAATCTGATATCTCTGCTGCTTTGATATCTTGACATAATAATTAATCTGTACGCTGGACGCTGTGCACACAAGAAATCAACTATAAAAAGCATAACGATCTAGATAGATATCTAAATCTGTGGTTCTCAAACTCAGGGGTGTGAATGCACCTGGGGGGAGGTGCGAAGCCGCCTGAAATAAAAGACGTTTCTTGAACTCGGAATGAGTTTAATTTGTTCTGAAACTTCCAAGTTTTAACAATGAAAATATTCCTAGTTATATCTCGTAATTATGTCGCACAATCCGCACACTGATGCTAGATTTTGACCGATAGCAAGCCTTACATTAACCAGAATATGTCCCCGAATGAAGTGTAACTGTGCCATTGGTTTTCGATTTATCTTATTGTCAGGTACGTTTAAGCTAAGCTCAAGTGGAGTAATAGAAGGGATTAGGCACCAAAATTGATAAAATATTTATGTACTGCACGCTACCATTGCACATGATTATGTTTAACAAAATATAACTGGAACTGGAAATGCCTTCAGCTCATCATTAGTGCTCTGTGTATAGTCCGGATTCCAAACTTGAGAAGTCTTTCAACAGCCATAACACCTTCGATGCCATCAAACAATGTGCGGGATTGCAAATACTCTGGTTTATCTTTTTAATAGTTTCTGATTTGACGATAAGGGAAAGTGGGGCACGAAATTTTTCGCTATCATCAAGGGGGAGGTGTGTCTGAAAAAGTTTGAGAACCGCTGGTCTAAAAGCAGAAATGTATATCTGTTCAAGTGTTCATGCATCATAAATAAAACAGTTATATCAGTAGTTTCATCAATTATTCCAAGCTCATAAAGTTTCAAATCACCTGATTGCTTTTTATCAAACTCAACATCACTGTTTCGTTTTTGTTAGGCGTGTTTTACTTTCTAGACCGATTTTGCTAAATTTTCTGCAACTAACGCGTAGCCTGATTCCGTAACTGTGCCCGTTCACTTCATATTGCCCCGAGTCTATCATCAAAGTGTTTCTCATTGGTAATTATCACCCAGCGCCAGTGGTTCTCAACGGGGTGCTGATTGGACTGCTCAGAGGTGCCTCGAAAAAGTGAGGTTGAGGGGGTTGCCATTGACATGTAACAAAAACTAAGGACAACCAAATTCCGAGTAGGATTTGGGAAGCTGATTATTGTGAAAACGATATCATCACTGATTTAGAGGCAAAGAAGGCTGTGATTTGCTCATGTGACCACCATCCGAATCTGGGGTAGAACAGTAATATGTCCTAGGTAGGGTATACCGATGAGATTTTTAAAGCCATCAGCTTGCCAAATCTTACACTCAGCCCACTTTTAATGCCATTTTTGTTGTGCAACCCATAATGAGATATGACCAAACGAATGATAAACCGATTAATAAGATAAGAAACAACGCATACACAGGCAATGTACTGGTAATGCAAACATTGACCTTTCATATTGGATATCTAGGCTTCATTGGCTTGATTTTCCTAATCGGAGAATATCCAGATATACCTGAAATTGAGGTACACATATTTTTGACGAACCGCCCAATCGTCAGTATTACAAAAGTAATTAGACCGCTTCGCAACCGACCGCACACTCCCTAGAAGACCTGCATGTACGAACATAAGGCACTATCTTCTATAGTGAGATTTTGTAGCAACACATGGCATAACAACTGCATAAACCCTGGTATTCATTACATTTACTGGGCTCAGCACATCGCGGCCCTCAAATTATAGGGGAATCGCCGCATTTTTTAAGCGCAAAATGCATGCAGAGATGCAAGGAATCAGCTACAGAAAAAGTAGCTAGAACACGTTTCAAGGTATAAGGCATGGGGAGAACGACTGCAAACCACTGTCAATTCTGATCATCCCTAGCACACGTAGATAAGCATAAGATTGTGAATATCACAAGCCGAAACACTTAGCGCAACACATGCGTTTACTGCAGGGAAGGATTTTCTGAACCATTCGATATAATCGACATGGTCACCCGGCTCCCCGAGAGCGTGGAAACGAACTGCCAGCGCTATCACTTCTACAAAGGCGCGGAAGATATCATGTCGTGCGTCAGAGAAGCCAACGCTCTCTTACACAGGAACCAGCTCTGGCATTTGGATCATAGCGATGAAGGCCACAAGAAACTCTGCGAAACCGCCATCCATTGCGTGTACGAAACGCTCAGGGTGTCGGGCATCTTGCTGCAGATTTACACGCCAAGCATCGCCGGCAAATTACTTGACAAACTTAACGTTAGCACCGGAGAAAGGACTTTGAGTCACGCTCGGGAAAGTTTTTCTACTTATCGCGGCGGGCATTGCCCGTACACTGGCAGGAATCTGGGTGAAGACAAGGGTATTCTTGCTCCGACTGTGAAACAGTCGATGTTAGTTATCAAGTGATATACGCACTTGTCTTTACGTGCTGGCTTAAATAAAAGTTTTTCAATGTTTGGCGAGATTGCCCGAGGGTGTCGAGTAACGAAGTACTCCTACTTCTCGGGAGTACTCGAGCAGGTTTCAGACTAGCCTAGACAGGCCTAGAATACGTACTATTTTAGTGACTTGGGAAGAAATTGCTGTTTATACCAGAGTAGAAATTTTTATTATATTTTGTTGATTTTGGATTCGATAGATAAGCATTGCGGTGGCGTCTACCCCTACGTCCGGCGAATATCTGTAGTTGCCTGTAAGAAAAGGGACTGTTTGTGCTCAATAATAGTAGGCTCGTAACCAGACGTGATAACATTTGTCCGTGACTACGCTTAATGTATTGACTTCTGGAAATAGATTTCTCTCTACCGCGCTAGTCCGTAGTGGCCCATGCGTATGGTGCGACATGTAGCTGCACTCTCGCTCCGAGATTTGTATGCTAAATGGGAAATATCTGATATGGACTGAATTATTTCCGGAGTCAGGGGACTGCTTCAGAGATTACGGAATGTTCGAGTCATTGTTTCCGAAAGGCGAAAGCTGTGGCGGCGACGTAAGGTTAAAATTAGATATTTCGCTATGCCGCTCTCGGGATTGTAAAGTGAGATATTGAAAACGTAAATTTTACCCTTCGTAAATATTTTCGAGATTGCCTATCACGTAGTGGAAGGAAAGGAAATTTTTAGCCAGACATTAACTGTGGTTTTATAACTTAGAAAATGCGTCGGTTCAGATTTAAGACAGTTAATGGCAAGACGTTGGAGTAGAAAAAAATCGCAGTCATTATTTATACCCATTATCTGGGTTGCGTGTACCGTATGTGACTATTAAGATATAAAACGCACGGGGATCCGTCTCGCTTCGTCTTCTAAATGTATGGGATATTTCTCGCGTTATAGACAGAAGAGTAGTTCACTTCGCGGTGGTTCCATAGGCTACTCGGTATGTGTTCGACACCAGCCCTCCTGCTGCTCGCAGTATCATGCAGTAGCTGTTTGGGAAATATATTGCTAGTGGAGGATCCTAATCTGCTGACACCGCCTTATTTCAACATAGCGACCGGTAAGTTGACTAGAGAATATTCCTGCATATGCCAAGATATAAGCCTACTGACTTCAATATAAATTACCATACAAAGCTTCTATGAGTCTGCGCTAGATAGATCTTTGGCGACTGTGATGTTACGGTTTCATGCTGAAATCAAGATTGTATCGTAGCCTACATGCATTCTAGGAAAGAAAATCAAAGCGTCAGCTACATGCGGTGAAAGTGGTCCTCAAAGATTCTGCAAGCTAACAGGAGGACCCAACGAAAACCGTTTCGCAGAGACGTTACAGGAGGGAGCCTACTGCGATTTTTGTGATGACACCGTGCCTTCTAAGTCGCATCCCATCCGTTATGCAATTGACGGGACGGAAAAGTGGTGGCAGAGTCCACCATTGTCACAAGGCATCGAGTACAACGAAATCAACATAACTATTCATCTTGGACAGGTATATGGTTGGTTGACTTGATATCCAAGTGGTTGCGCGATTCTGAGTCCTTTGGTGACCTATTTCTCGAATGCTACAATTTCCTATACGTCAGCGACGATTGTCGAATCGGTTTCCGTATTGCGGACGCAGTGTCGATACAAAATGAGCAGTTGAATAACCGTAGTTTTTTTCGGAACTCCATCTACAAATCTTAAACCTTTTTATATAGGCCCTACTCTATACAGGTTTACCATGTGGCGTATGCCCTTATAAAATTCGCGAACTCACCGCGTGCCGGCACATGGGTACTTGAGCGATCTTCAGATCACGGGAAGACGTTTCATCCTTGGCAATATTTTGCGAGTACCGAAAGCGACTGCGTGCACCTGTTTGGCATCGACCCTTTCGAAGGAATCACGAGCGACGATAGTGCTATATGCACATCTAGGTACTCTGACGTTGTACCGCTGGAAGGTGGCGAGGTGGGGAAATTTCGATGCCATTGTCGCTTGGTTTGAAAAAATGTCGACGGTCTGCAAATTAATTTCATAGGTCATTGTTTCGACGGTAAACAACCGCCCAGGGTCGAACAATTTCTCGCATTCTCCCGTATTACAAGAGTGGACCAAGGCTACCGATATTAGATTGCGTCTTCTGCGGACCAAAACGCTGCTCGCTCACCTGATGGCTGTGCAGCAAAATGATCCAACTGTGACTAGACGAGTGAGTAAGCCGATAAAAACTATGATGAATATGATTGCCAAAATACCTTGAGAATAGTAAACGTAGATGCCAAAAAATACCCTTGAAAGTACAATTGAATAGTATATTAATATTGAAATAAGCCCGAATATTTTCGGCTGACAGTTGACACTCAGGGCTAAGCACTCGTGATCAGTAGGCAACGTTACTTTCAATTCTATACTAGTTACTAAAGATTACCTTTTAGACTGGCGAGTGTCAACTGAAAATAATTGGGTTTACTTCAATATGAATATATACCCGTCAAATAATAGAATATATGTTTAATTAAGAAACTGAACCGAACGGCAACCGATTGTAACATGAATATCGCTCCTATGTTCGTCGCCAGTCCACTGATTCTGTGATTATGATTATGCTGACCCAGCCTGGTAAGCTGGGCTCTAGGATAGTTGGCAGCGAACTTGATGGGCTGCTATGGCGTTTCTCTCGTTTACTATTTCGTGTTCGTAAGCAGGGTTCGGCAATAATGTCAAACGTTTGATTTTACTTTAATTTTACAGTATTACTACAGTATCAAGGACATCAGCATTGGCGGTAGATGCGTGTGTCACGGTCATGCGAATACGTGTGTGCCCGATAAATTGGATAGATTCCGGTATGAGCCCTGATTTCATTGATATGTAACCACAGCATCATCACTGTAATATCAATTTCTTTCAGATTAATGTGCGAATGTCGCCATAATACTTGTGGCGATAGTTGCGAAATGTGTTGTCCCGGGTTTGTGCAGAAGGCTTGGAGGGCCGCTGTTCCGGAAAGCTCCAACGAGTGCGAAGGTATAATTAGTGAATGTAATGATTAAAGGCTAACTCGAATAAAGCGAGGTTACTACATGCACTCATATTATATTTCCTCACCAACCACGTTAAAGAAGGTCAAGTACATTCTCAGTTTCCAAGCTACGCGCTATTGCGAATCACAATAATTAAGATAATAATGTAGCGAGTTAGTTTTCAATTTTTAAACTTCACCGAACAACTTTTCGACGATTAGGCCTAGGCTAGGCCAGCGGTTAGAATTGGATTTTAAGACCAGCCCTGGCCAGTAAAACATAATTGGATCATATAAAGCTAGAAATGATCGCATAGTTGACCGCATTAATTCTGCTATAGGCCAATCTAGGAATCTGAGCAGCGTCTAAGTATGTTGCTGGAATTTTTCGTTTATTGTAATGGTCTAGTGACGCTTACAAGAAGCGTCAATTGTACTAAATTCAAGCAGTTATCGTTGGAGAACAAATATATACTCTTAAACTCGAAATTGGAATCATACAACGCAGGCTTCCTTTTATAGAGTGCAACTGCCACGGACACAGTACCGAGTGCTATTATGACGAAGAAGTTGCTGCCCGTCGCCAGTCAATGGATAAATACGGCAATTTCGAAGGCGGCGGCGTTTGTGTGAATTGCACTCACAATACGATCGGAAACAACTGCGAGAAATGTGTGGATGGATACTATAGACCTGCAGATGTAAACGCAACTGACCCATACGGCTGTAGACGTAAGATACAAACTTGCGTGTTTTAGTCCTAATCAATACCGATGTTGAAGTACGCGATAGTCCTGATTGACGTTGAATTCTTCATTTCCCAACTTGTGCAGATGTTTTTATTCGAATGCACGTCGCCTTTTTGCCAATGCTCTTGAAAGGGCGCTCTTGGCCGTTAATCTTGAAACTTCACATATCAGCGTGATAAGACATCAAACTACCATCATCAAACAATCATTTTTATCATGATTATATCGTTTCCAGAAATGATATTGAAGCCTACATAGGAATACGATGGCGCCTAAATAATTAGTTGATGGATTTTAGGTCACCCGCTCAGTACTAGTGTCATTTTTCTAACTTTAGTGTACTTCGTCATTTGATTGACTGTAATGACGGCAAAACTATTACTTTCTCTCCTGTCGTAAACGGCCACAAGTTTCGTAAGTCTGTGATATGGGGACCTAAATACGTTCTTTACCTTTTAACATGTTTGCATGTAACACATTCGTGTAACATGGTTACGGTTTTGTGGTTAAAATGGTGTCAAATTGCTCATAATGTTCCCGGTTTTCATTTTGTAGCAAATCAATGCAATATGTTATAAGTAAATGTACAATTTGAAGAACTGGGTCGGGATATGAAACTTGGAATTTGCAATATAACATATTTAGAAATCTGCTTGTGTATGCCTGTACCATATCGATTGCTCCACTAAATACCTCATACTTTTTGTGTGTGTATGTAACACAGTCATCAATGATTTGTTTTTTTTGTATTTCAGCATGTGAATGCAATAGTTCTTATACTGTTGGCACCTGCGAGCCTGTAACAGGTCGGTGTTACTGTAAACCCCAATACGACGGAGACAGATGTGATCGATGTGCTCCTGGTTATCGTAACTTCCCTGAGTGTGAAGGTAAGAAAGGATTGGAACTTACAAATTCAGTAACTGACATATGTAGTTATACAATCCCATTTCAGCTTGCCCATGTTACTATGATGGCACAAGAAACGGGGTTTGTGAGCCAGAAGAAGGTGGAACATGCCCGTGCAAGTACAATTTTGGTGGAATGTATTGCAATCAATGTGAATCTGGGTTTCACGATTTCCCAGATTGTATCCGTAAGATTTGTTATTACAAAATACATCAAGACATATTCAACACATATACGGTATTCTATTTAAGAATGTCAGTGCCCTGGTGCTGGAGCTATAAGTGAGTGGTGCGATGCTCAAACTGGGCAATGTGAATGTGATTTGGGTTTTGACGGCCGCGCATGTGACCGCTGCGCTCCAGGATATTATAACTATCCATCTTGTCAGGGCTGTACTTGTATCACTGCCTTTACCACAAGTGAGGTGAGGATATTACATATGAAGCCTACCTATAGTGATATTTCTCTTATGTTTCCAACGCTGAAATGGTATTTTTTTACACTAAGATTTGTAATACCACGGATGGAACATGCTTTTGCACAGGATTGGCTACTGGTGACTCTTGCAATCAATGTCTACCTGGCTATTTTGATTTTCCAACTTGCATTGGTAAGAATTTGATTTATGTGGGGGTACTTACGCTTTAATTTTGTAAATTGATTATAAGATAAACTTCAATCATGTACCGTATAGTTATGCTTGCTGCCAGTGTGCAATAAATACGCGGAATATTAAATTTCAATGACATTTTATCATCGTTTTACTCGATATGTTATTCCATTTATGGCAAGCATTGAAATCATACAGTTGTCGTTATATATATCAACTTTTTCATTAAGATGGACGCCAAATCGATCTGTAGGTTATACAGTATATACCGTTCAAACCAGGCTGATCTGGTGTTATGATGTTTTAGTGATATATAAAGCATCGCTGTGCAAGGGATGACAGTGTTTTGATATCTAGTTGTCTTGGAGTTGACTCGATCTGATACCACTAAATACCACTACTACCACTAGATACCACTTTTCAAATTATTTATAGTATTGACAAACATGGTGTAATGTATTTTTGAAGAATGCAGATGCTCCTCAGAAGGTAGTTTGCACAGTTTGTGCGATGGAGAAACTGGAAGATGCGATTGTAAGCCGAATTACAGTGGACTAGAATGTAATGAGTGTGCTCCGGAATACTACAAGTACGATGCCATCTATATTCTCTCTTGTAAACTTGTGTAGCAAAATCAATGTCTTGTTATGAAAATGTTGATTGGAACTTTTTGAGAATGCAGGGAAAGCGATTGTTTTCCGGTTATTGCAGCAAAATATTCTTTCAAGAGTGATGACGAAATATCGTCTAACACTGACATAGGAGTGAAATTCTAAATTATAGTTTCACTGTTCCGTAATCAAAGGAAAAACACTTGAAATGCTAGGGTTGTTTTCTGGTGTGAAAATTTAGCTAACTGCTAATTTTACACCTATTAGTGACTAGACTGTTCAGATTTTGCAAGATGTAGTTCTCGTATGTTGATTTTCTTGACGAGTAAATGTCCTTCCTTTCCAGTGTATCCGTAAATATATTAATTCCTTGTGTTCACTTTCAGCTATCCACTGTGTGTCCCTTGCAACTGTAACGTTCAGGGCTCCGTGAGAACAACCTGCGATTCACAGTCGGGTGATTGCTCGTGCAGCAGCTTCATAACAGGAAGGCAATGCGATCAGTGCGCTCCGCAATATTTCAATTTTCCAAGATGCGAAGATTGTAAATGTGATCCGCGCGGTATTAAAAATTTTGAACCTGGAGTATGCCTCGCGTTCACTGAAGTAAGTCTGTTTTAGTGAGTATGATACATGGTAATATTTATGAATCAATAGGTCTTAATTTAAATAAGGTACAATACTTATGATTCAAATAGCATTATACATGCTCACTTATGACAAAGTATTTGTTGATAATTATATTGCCTAGAACACAAAAGTATATCCTTATTGTCTGTAAATATGCTATTACATTCGCTGCAAAATGCATTGAGTTCCAGGAGGGCAATCGTCTTCTTGCTATTAGAGATTTTTGAGTTTGGACTAATATATTGAGATGAATGAAGAAGTATCAACTGAAGTAGAAATATGTCATAGTAAATTTCTTCCTCCACCAATATTTTATGGCTATTGTCATGGAATCAAAGAGCTTAGGAAGTGTCAGTGCAATATCAAGCACTGATTCTAACTACAATATTTGTAGAATTTGATATGTTAAATAACATCTCAACTGCATTTTCGAAAAATTGTAACAGGGACAATGCGATTGTAAAGAGAATGTCGTGGGAATGTACTGTGACAGCTGTGATCCATTACACTACAATCTGGATAGCGGATGCTTAGATTGTAATTGTCTTTTGCAAGGGACCCTGGACGGCGTCGCAGCTTGTAATCCAAAGGTAAATATGATTTACACTGCTGCCCAATCCCAGTCGAGTAATCTTATAAATTTGCCACAACAGAATGGGCATTGTTGGTGTAAAACTTATGCCGACAGTCAAAGATGTTCAGCATGCGAACCTGGATTCTTCGGACTATCCGAAGCTAATTACTTTGCCTGTTTCGGTTGCCAATGTAACCGTGGCGGGTCATTATCAGAAGATTGCGATCCTATAGACGGGCAGTGCCCTTGCAAGCCCGGACTCGAAGGACGTAGATGTGACAAGTTGGCAGAAAACTGATTTAGTAATACCTGGTTAGTTTTTTGACGGAGATTGCCTCTTTCCAGAGTGGCAGCTGGGTATTTCAGTCCCACTATCTTGCAGTACCAATATGAGCTTGAAAACGGCCAGACACCAGGCGGAGAGGTATTAAGGTTTGGGTATAATCAGACTGTTTTCCCAGGATTCAGTGAAAAGGGTTATGCTGAATTCTCATATGCGCAGGTATAATGTAGTTGCCTTGATGATGGAAGTGCATCATGCAAATAATGATGAATTATTTTCAGTATGAAATAGTAGTACCAATCACTGTCTACAATCAAAGTAATGGCTTGTACCATGTGTACATACATTACATGCAACCGCAAGTAAGGAATGTGGGAGTAATAACGTTTGACCCCGTCACAGCCACTGGTTAGTGAAATTGGTGTTTTGGAATGCTCTCTATATTCCTACAATATTATAGTTCTACTGTTTAGGATCTCGACAGACTGTTGATGTCAACTTCGATGTGACGATTAAACCCACTTTGCTGAGCGTGGGAGATGTATTCGTGCTCACCCCAGGACAATGGAACATTTTGATTGAAGGAAAACCAGGTTTGTATTCATTTTCCCTGAAGTGGAAGGGTTGGATTCACGTGTCTGTGGGTATGGTTGGTAGCTTGGTACTGAAGTGGAAATTATGGTTTGTATTATCGACTAACTTATGTTTTCGTGAAGATTATGATACAGAGCACAGAGATTGATTCAATTACTTGCCCAAATCTGCATTGAAATTGAAATGATGTCGAATATTCATAGTTCTCAAACATGTCAAGGGTTATATTGAATAGCAAGAATGTCATCCGAATGACACTATGCGCAATGTGTTTCAACTAAAAACCTTGACAATATTATCCCAACGTGAAGGTTATATTGCGTACCCTTGCAAATTATATTATCTAAGGTCACACATACATTCGGTAGTTTTCAACGCGTATTCAAGTAGACAAAGCAGCACTATTTTCTTTGGATGTTTTCGATCTTTGAAAATGAAGTTGTCCATATACTACAGAGTTACCACTATCGATCCAAATTTCATGTATCTGTCAAATTATCATCTATTTATATCACACTTGTTTGTTTTAGGTTTGCTTGTGGACTACATTGTGTTAATTCCATCTGAATACTACGAAGCAAGCATATTGCAAGCAAAAGTTATTGAACCTTGCCCACCCGTGTCGTCTGGCGAGGGAAAGGAATGTATCATTTACTCTCACCCACCGCTGGACCAGTATTTAGCTATAGATCTCAACCAGAATAGCGACTCTGATAGGTAATTATTGTGTCATTATATTATAATTTCTGTAACACATTTGCAGTGTTATTCTGAGGTAGGCTACTATTATTGTTATTATCATCATTACAAAATGAAGTATTTTATATGGCAATAACGATTTTGCGGCAAATCATCTAGATCTAGATTTGTTTACGATGTAAATTGTAGCCATTTGGTGTATTACATATATAATTGAATAGTTTATTCATATTGAAATGAACCCAAACATTTTCAGCTGACACTCGTCAAGGGTAATCGTCAGCAACTAGTAGAGAATTGGAAAGAACATTGTATATCAACAATCGTATCACAAAATATGACATCACCAGCATGAAATTCGAGTAAGAAAGCATCTGCGTCTGCAAGCATCTCTTGGATAATCCCGCTTGTGCGAAAAATTATTGAGACGACAGATTTCACGTCGTCGGAAGGGGCCGTTCACACTTTCATCTGTGTGCCTTGACTGCGTCAACAAAAGGAGTTCGTGTACCATCTAAAATTAGTACATGGAACGCTTTCTTATTCAAAATTTCATGCTGGTGACGTCATATTTTGTGATACGATTGTTAATATATAATGTTCCTTCCAACTCTCGACTGGAGTGTCCGCCGAAAATATTCGGGACCATTTCAATAGGAATATTCAATTGTATATTGAAGTTCTGTACCTCCAAGAAGCTCTCCAAACTTACATATATGACGACATGCATTGTTTGATAACTTTTAGATTGGTCACCTTGTATCAAAAATACCACAAATCAATTCCTAACAACAATGTGCTTAGTGTACAGTATTTATGGTAAACTGTATTAAATTTGTATCTGTAGAAATCTTAATTTGATGAATCGTCAATAAATTAATTTTGTACGATAGTCATGTTTCAAATGTCAGTTTATTGTACCAGTATAGTATTTCTGTCTGCTTTTTAGACTTACATCAACGATACCAAATCATGAACCTCTACTGATTCTGGATGGTCAGAGTATACTCGGATACAACGAGTATGATTTTATCGTTTCGCCACCGAAAGTTGGAAAATACGTTCTTGTCATGGAGTACACGAGCGATTGTGAACATATGCACACGATAGAGGCGCATGTCTCCGACGGCCGAGTGTATGACGACGTGAAATTTAACGTGTACAAGTGTGAATATGCCTTCCTTTGCCGGCAAGTGGCACTGTCATCAACCGATGAAGTGATGGTGAGTTGAGAGATCCATCATTTTTCTTGTGATCTTGGACTTTATCATTACTTGATTACAATAACTACATTGAGCTTTACTGCTTCCAGTGAACGACAGTGTTCATTTGTTTTCCGTAAGTCCTACATATAAGGACCTCCAGTTATGTTTGCGTCCATAAACTCTTAAGTTAGTACATTACGGTTTTAGATTCAAAATGTTTGTGATTTCAGTGATGTTTTTGATATTCAAGACTGGACAAATCATAAGTATTAGCAATTTCGGAAAGTGAATTTACAGTTTAATTCTCCGAGCTGGGAGTCATTCGTTGTGTCAAAATTTAAACAAGATCGCAACCAGAGCTATCAGTAACGGAGTACTTCTACTTTTTGAAGTACTCAAGTAGTTTTTGCCTACTCGAGTCGCTTACTCGGACAGATTTTTTCGCAAGACTAATTTCCTTTTACGCTTTGGATTGTAAAAAGTAGAAGGTAGATTTGGGATTGGTTTGCATCATTTTCATCAGTGAAATTGCCATAGAAACCTCTGGGATTAGGTCCTCCATTATGGTGTGAAGATTGTACCGGTTTGTAGTGTCATTAGTTGATCAGCGACGCTGACTACTTTGACCACCTCTGCTTGTAACGCCATCCATGTTTTTGGTTTATTGACACAGTGTTATTGATATTTCCAGGTCGTCGATATCTCATTTGAGAGTGCCGAAGTGCGTTTGAGTGTGGATCCCCAAGAAACGGCTTATCTTTACCGAGTGTACGCTATACCGTATGAGGAATGGAGCATGGAATACGTTGAACCAAAGCGTAGATGCATCATTATCGAAGGATCAGATCCGAACGAGTACGATATTTATCAAGTTCAGACTAGGGCTGGTCGCAATGGTTCGAGTACTCGAATATAAACTGAGTATTGATTCTACTGATTTGAGAGAAGTAGTGAGAGAGGATTTTTTCGAGTACTGAGATTATACGCTCCTTTTCACTATGAATGATTCTATCAACGAAAATTATAGTATCGACACTTTTCCCAACGTAGAAGCCTTGAAATCCCGATTGATCTTATCGCAGTGTCATCGTCGTGACGTAGTGGAAAGCTACGCATGTTAGTCGATGACATCACTATCTTGATCAAACCAACAGCGATGTCACAAGTTGAATTGAAGGAGATGAGGTCCGAAAAATACCAAATTATCTTTAATCATCATCATTTTATTAAAATTTTTAACAAATCAATGCACAACGAGATTGCAATATAATGAAAAGACAGGAGGGTGTCGAAACAACTTAGAGTATTCTTCTAATTAGACACCCACCCTAGCCTACAGCAGGGGTCACCAACACGCGGCCCGCAAGGTCATGTTTTGAGGCCCGCGGCCCGATTTGGAGAAAATTTGGAAGAACGCTTAGCGGACCATTTCGAAATGCCGAAATTGATTTCAGTTTAAACATATTGTTGTTGTTGTTCAAAGAAAGTCATTCTACTGTGCCCAATATCACTATTCCTTCGGTTCGGCATGGTAATATCATTCTATGGAGCAATAATTTGCTGATATGAATGCGCATATTGCCTTGGCGTGCAATGGCCAACCACAGCCAAGACCGGAAGGCTTGATAAACGACTTCGGGCTCTACAAGAGACCATTGCTTTACGAGTAGATAGTTTTCCAGCAAATAGGCTACCTTGTCTATAACTAACCCCAATATCGATTCTTTAATCCTGGGGCAGCCAATCTACGGCAATAGAAGAAAAATTATGCGGGCGTCGACACTCAATTCAATTAGGATATGTTGGCGGCTGTCAATATTATGCAAATTGAATTTACGAATTGACTCCCTAATTAATGAGAGGTTTGAATTATTCTTGAAATTTTCTTCGCGCTGCGGGCGCGTCAATGCGAGTTGATTTTTGATATTAATATAGCAGTCTCCATTGTAATCTGAGTCCCAAAGTACAGATGCGAACAGCAGAGAAAAATTATGTGACACATAAAGAAATACCACTTTTTATTCCTCTTCTCCTCATCCCGAATTATTTTTTTTCTGGTAGGCATGCGTTTGGGGGAATCCAATATATTTCCACTATAACGACAATTCTAATGGGAAGTCAAGAAATAACTACATGCAACATAGGAGACTAATGAGAATTGGCCCACCCAAAGATGCACCACAGCATTAATAACTTCTCTAGGTTTTTGAAGACACCCCCTGTATAAACTCTACCGGTGAATCTGATCACATGGGCAGAGAAAAGATGAATTTTGATAGTATAGTTTGAAACAATACTAATAATACAATGACGAAATCCCCTCATGAACATTAAAAAATTTTCGCGCTTGTCGCGACTACAGTATGCGAATCCC
>ATSW01043473.1:0-20115 GCA_000444245.1 Botryllus schlosseri
CTATGTAGGATACACTAAACCTCTGAAAACATTGGGTAATGACATCATCACTAATTATTTAGTATAAAATGGGATTTCGAGTGCAGAGAGATCGTGGTTTCGATTTCCGAGGTCTCCACATTTACGACTTATTTTCAGCTCGTAGTACAACTGAACGATTGTTTGAATATACATTATAGCAATACCCCGCTTAACTATGCGCGGTTATATTACTCTATTGCCCGGAGATAACTCATCCGTCTATATTTTTTAAACTTGATTTCATGTATTTAAGACTATGCATTCTCGCGAGGGTTGTGATAGCGCTTTGATAAATTCATCATCACTAATTAATTAATAGAAATATGATTTCGAACGTAGAGAGATCGTAATTACGTCTAGTAGTATACGCCGTGAAATTCTATCAAATCAAAGTTGGTTCGAATCCTACATAGCTCACTTTTAGGACATGTAGCCTTAGGGTATGAAAATGGGCGTGACAATTAGGGCGATGTGACCCTCTCTGATTGGTGCGTGCCAAAAGGTCATAATAACCAGGGATATCCCTGATAATAACATTACTATTACTTCATGAATGTAATCGATTACGATTACTTCTGAATCACGCAATTACGATTACGAGTACAGCAAAATCTGGAAGTAGTCGATTACAATTACAATTACACTGGAAAAGTAATCACGATTACTCACAATTACATTTATTTTGCTTCTTAGAACTTATGTTTGAAGATATATTGGAAGACAATATAGCGATTGCGATGAAAGGTCTCATGAGAGACCAACCTCCTTGTTTAAATGAGACGCCATGTGCCGTTTATGTTATACCATACCCATTGCAGAATTAATTAAAATAGACATCTTGGTGCGGCCATTACCCACCCCGCCACGACTCACCAAGACATGCAAGAACTATGAGGTACTAAAGAAAGACCTTTGCCGAAACTTTGGATACGTGTCCACTGTTCATAGCCGCGCTGATTGGGTGCTCCGAATAGTCCTGTCCTTTGAATATAACCTCAAAATACAAATGCAACCCGTGGCAATCCCTGAGAAAAATGATGTGCCCATGCAGAAATGAAAATGTATGTCAACGTCTCTTGAAATTTCTTCTGTTAGTTTTTTTTATAGTCTGCTAAGTGTTGGTGATTCCAACATATTTTGAATATATAGCAGACGGAAGGTCATGAATTAACAGCATTTAATAACATAATAATAACAACGGGATCGCCTGAAGACGTTAGAATTATGAATTATGTGCCCTAAATTTTCTAAGACACCACCTCCCTCATCTCTACCGGTAGATCTGAACGCGGGGGCTGAGAGATGATCAAAAACGAATAGTAGTATATGTAAATTCCGATATTATTTACGAAATTCAGTCATGAACTTGACTGACAGCGAATACCCACTACCCAGTGAACCCATATCGCATCAATAGGTGCTTCCAGTTGCTGCGAAAGGCCCGGTCGTAAAAAGGGTCTTGGGCGACTTCGCCAGTCAAAAGTATTATTGCTAACCCTATGGAGGACCCAAGACCACTGCTTTTTTAGGGGGGGGGGGCGATTCGTCGTTTTAGACCTGATTATAGCTGCAACCCACGCTGACATCGTGTGTAAGCGGATAGCTATAGTGGTAGATCCAAATATTGAGTAAAGAATTGCGAAGTAACGATTGACATTCGTTTCAAGTAGGGCCATATGAGAATAAAATAAAGGGAACATAAAATTTTGGCTACAATCCACTTAATACAGATATTGCGAGCTGCCGTTATACGAGTAACGGAAAATAAAACAGCTCGTTTATGAATTTTATCAGCAGCCTTTGATATATTTAATGCTTCGATGTGGAAATCGTCATGTCTAATCTGACAATTAGAAAATTTCGAATCTTTGTCCGGTGTACGTAAATACGCCTACTAATGGCCAAGCAGCAACGGTCAAACTGCGTTTAACTAATCATAACCAAGCAAAAAAGCACCAATATATACGTTACTATGGAACGGTGGTTATTATCCTGCTGCGGGGTATAGTGGCTTCTGGAGTGTATTGATGACCTGATATAGAAGTAAGGCACGGCAGGTGCTCTTACAATCACGCTACTACATATATAATTGTACATGGAACATTTAGTTACTGCGAGTGGAATGTGGATAATTCGTTACGCAATGACGAGCCAAGCTAATACTTGTGACGTAATAATAAGGAGTGGCGTTGGGAAAACCGACGTTTTTGCCCGTTAAATCGCCCTCTTCATTGTTCTCGAATGTTCAGTTTATGTGATAGTCATGGTCCTTGTACAAATAAAAAGTAGTCGTTCTTTCGCAGAAAAATCGATTAAATATGTGAAATAGTCGATTACGATTACGATTACTTTGGGTTTTTTCAAATAAAATCGATTGCGATTACGATTACTTGAAAATGCTGTGATCGCCGTAATCGATTACGATTACTAATCGCGATAACCCCATGTCTGGTATTCACACATGTGTGTCACCCGTGATATTAGGGTGTGAATATATGCCCGTGGTCCACGACCAGAACCTACCTTGTACTTTTCAATCCAGCTGTGCTTATTCTAGTTTGTCACGCATTATTTGGGCTACAATGTTGTGTTTGATTTACACCACGGTAAATTCCTGAGGTAGGTTCTATGTTCGTGAGCCACCTTATATTAAGGTGTCGTTTATGATATTCGTGGTGTCATTCACATACAGCTAGGCTCGGTGATATGACAGAATCAATGTTACTAGGGTTTGATTAAAAAATTCAATTTAAAACAAACATATTTAAAACATGGCCCTTGTTTGAAACATGTTTTTAAGACATTACGTCACGAATCGTTCATGGTGACGTCACAATGGATTGACATTAGCAATTGAAAATTATAATTTAGGGGGTATATATTGGGAAAAATTGGCTCCTCCGATGAAAAAGGCCATCAACCACTGTCATAAACAGACCTAAAATATATATTAACCAGGACTACATCGTTATGCAGCATTTTTACGTCGGCGGTCATCATCTTCAAAACACCCTTTCCATACCAATTATCTATATCCACTCGCTTCAACTGTCGGACCATAACTACGATTTCGAGGGCTCCACCCACTCCATATCGTATACGTAGACTATATTAGGTGCAAATCATCCGTAGACTCCTACTACATGTTTTTCGAAAGTATTAACACAATTATGGCATAATAATACAACGTTTGAAAAAAAAAACTATTTTATAAACAAAGTGTTCTAAAACACCGTTTGTTTTAAATGCAACCCTGAGTATAATATCCCTGCATTTGGACATAATAAATATGCTTATTGCTCAAAATAGTTCCATTGGAGCATTGATAAGCTACAACAAAAAGTCGTTGCTACCTACACTGTGGGGAATCGTTACAACACTGTTACCATATTTTGTAACATTTCCGCTTGTTACCGTGGCGTCATCAGTATATAATGGCGTAGCTGCGCGTTATTACTGCGTTATGCTTGATCAATTTGGGTCACGTTTCAGACGGAATCCTAATCAGTACTGGATATGGCGTTGCGCAGAGGCACCACCGTATATGTCTCGCGGGAACTGGTTACAACAGGCTGATCAAATTGGATTCAACGCGTCACTAACCTATCGGTAAGAACTAACGGGACGACGTCTCGTATCAGATCGAAGCGATTACAAAGCTATGCATTCGAGTCATTTCATACCTTCTCCAATTTCAATACTACTGTTAAAAATAAGCTCCCATGCAATCTCGAAGCTAGTATTTCACTGCGTCAATTGATGGAATTATTGAACAAAAATTATTCTCGGTACTTGACAGAGCTGCAACAGTGCAACAGCGAAATAAATTTTACAGTTACAAGTGAACTTCCTCTGAAAACACTCGGTTTAGTACTAAAGAAATGGAAAGATATCTTGAGTTCATGAGAATGTGGAAGCCGTTTCCTTAAGACTGCATCTATCCAGGAAGTCAGTCTATATATGAAGTGAAGACGTAAGCGTACTTCTTCTCGCTATAGATGTAGGTAGGTACTAGGGATAGTGCGAACGTGAGAATCACGTTTGCGTTCTGTGTGTGAACCTCAGAAATTTAGAGGTTCACGTTCACCAACGAACCTTGCTGAGTTCTGCACTGTGAACCTTTTTCATATATTACAATTTTCACTTCATTGTAACATCTTTGGTTGAAATTTATTGCATTTCAACTGCGGACGACTCTATGCACGGCGCTGGGAGCATAAAAATATCAACACTAAACGAGCATGCACCTTGACAATGTCAAAAATTTTACTTGCCTTGTTACCAAAGTTTGCTCGAAATATCCAGCTTTTGTTTGTGAATATTTAGTGACTCTCTGCGGTGAGCTTGAACCGCAATCACACAACATCAAGAACGAAATACACTGCATGTAGGTAGTCAACGAATGATGCTTATTCAACCAATCAATGAAATTGAAATCGTTTTCTGATGTAAAAAACGTAGCAGGCGTACGGGGTCAATCTTGACGTTTATTATAACATAAACACCAAATCCGTGCGATTGGGGTGTTGGCTACTGCTCAGTATCATCGCATCAATACTCATACACAGAATACATTGTCCGGTCTGGCCTAGCAAACGCTAAGGCGAAAGCTTAAATTCCCTTGCAAGTCCTCGTCGAAATTTTGGCAAAGCGACGGAAGATGATTTGATGGGATTATTGTACTATTTGAGTTGATACATTCGGCGACGTTTCTAACGTCAATATGTACTTCAGCATTGTCGCATTATATGGCCCGAGTCGTAGCTAGCTATGGTGAACATTAATATAGGCTATCACTTCACTGAAATGTAGGGATGGAACTAGAAATATTACGTCACGTGAACCTGGACCTTTCAGAGGTTCACACCATTCCTAGTAGATGCGATACAACGAGAAGTGGTCTGTATCATAATTAGAAATATAATCATTGCGACGCATCATTTACGCACCTGTAGTTTACAACGTAAGATGTTCCCTGCAATAATGTTCCTTACATGATATTGGACTGTTGTGTGATATGGTATTTCCATTTTAACACATCCATATTGTACCAATCACAGACGAGACTCGGATTTTCAAGTGAATTATGGAAATGCAATAGCTGCAACCGGAACTGAATTGGAGAAGCCACTGGCGAAAAAGAAGCATCTAGCGTTGATCGCAATTTCAAATTGTGATCTGACTCCGGGGGCCGTTGTCAGACTTGCGTATGTCAAGAAATTGCTGACAGTGGGTCTGAAGCTGGAAGCCTTCGGGCGATGCTTTGGGAAAGCACCTATTTCTCGAATTGACTACATGAAAAGGGACATGATATAATACACATCGCAATACAAATTTTATTTCGCATTCGAGAATTCCTATCATTGTAAAGACTACGTGACGGAGAAGTTTTTCCGTGCAATATTAGCCGGAGTTGTACCAGTTGTGTGGGGCTCTACCAAAGAGGTATACGAAGCCCATATCCCAGCTAGCGGATTCATTTTCGTGGAAGACTTTCCATCAATGCAGCATCTCATTGACCATTTGAACTACTTGGATCGCAATGACACCGCTTACCTGCAATATTTCAGGTGAAATATACTTTAACATAAGTAACAATAATATGCAAGTCCACCGACCGTAATTTGAGTTTCACCAAATTCAAATCCCATGAATTCAAATGTATGGTTAGCATTACTAAGGTACTGCTACGGATGCCATAAATCTTGATGCAATAGATAAAGCTGTGATAGTCCATATCTATCAAAACATCCGTGGGCAAAAGCGGGGCTGTGGAGTCGGCAAATTTTACCACCGAATCCAACTCCGACTCCGACTCCACACATTTTCAATGGACCGACTCCGACTCCTGAATCTTTAACCGTACCGACTCCGACTCCTGAGTCCTTAAACCTACCGACTCCGACTCCGACTCCAACCCCGACTCTAACAGAATTACCAATTTACTCCGTAAATTATATGCCACAGTGACGGTTAAATGACTATCATACAACCATTAAACAATAAACATATATGCAAACATATGATTAAAGATGGCGTGCAAAATTGTTTCATTGTGGCACAGATCGAATTATCCACTATGCATGAAAGATTGCCTTTCTAAATATCCTTAATTTTTTCATATTTTATCAGTTTTTATAACATGGACTCTCTAAGAACCTAGTAGCCTATGTATGAATCATTCAAACACGAGATATATCCCATTCTGTGTAATTAAAATGTAGATAAAACAGTCGAAGTGTTGCTGTTGTGTATGAGTCAGCAACTAATACAGAGATGCATCTTACTAATTTTATCATTACACATTGTACTGATTACAAGAACACACACTCTCACTACTAGTAGACACTTACATTTGCCATAAACGAAATTTAGGAAGTTGTCAAATTGCATATATGTCGTGTCGACACGCACTTAGTCAAGTATTCAAGGACTAGTACTTGCAGTCTTTCTTAATCATTTGTTCGACCCAAGCAGCTAAGCTACACTACAAATATTTTTAATTTTGTCAAATGGGAAGAAGGACCGTTCGGTTATATTTGCATCAATTTTACAACCAGACGATATATTTGCTCTGTCACAATATCATGGTATATTTCCAAAAATCGCATCAAATTGTGACTGCATCGCGAAAATTGCTTCTTTCTTCCTCTATGCAACTGAACTGTAATTTGCAAATAATGTCTAATTCTATCTATGTCAGGGGAGGCCAACCTTTTCGGTCAAAGGGCCACATGAGATTTACGAACCATTGCGCGGGCAACTTCAATGTTGATAACCATTTTTAGTCGTTCGATAGCAACGAACCGAATTAGGTAACATTGAAAACAAGACTTATATGACTACGCTTCAAAATCGATGACAATTGTGTCATGAAAACTCTGTGTGCAGCTGTACAGTGTACAGTGTGCACTGTGCAGTCTTGCCCTGGTCGCGCGAAGAACAAAATGTTTTCAAAGGTATTGAATGAATTAGATCAATGAATAATTACTTGCATATATTGGGGGTCGCCTCTGTATAGCAGTGGGCTCATTTGGCAAGGACAGGATTATTTGGGGTTTAAATATTGCAATATCGACGGTTTCGGTGAATATGCCTCTGTCTATTTGTGTAAATGTTTCATCGCCGACGATCTCGCATCGAGCGCACAAGCGAAGTCGCATGTTGGACGACACGCGTCTCCTAATTGCGAGTATAGTTGGACTCAATTCTGTAAATTACGCGTATTTATAATTTCCAGGAGGAGTTCTAAAACTAAATTCAAGTAATGTCACAATAAATCGTGCGAAGTGCTAAGAAAAATTTGCAAGTCAAATAAATCTGCTACGGAATATTATACTTTATGGTCATATACGAAGATCTGCGATGAATGTGGCTGGCCCCTGGTTACGCCAATGCGTCGAAACAGGTGTTTTAGTCATCATCAAATTTCGCGGTCAGGCTAATCAATTTTTGGTTGGCATTACAATTTTATGTGATGTTATATCCAATTTCGATAATTACCTCGCAGGCGACACAAAACCTTCTCGCGGGCCCCATTTGGCCATAGTGGGGCACGGTTTAGCCGCCCCTGATCTGTATCGCTACTAATAACAGGGATTGACAGTACATAAAAATCCCATTATAGTTAGTATTGGTAATTTAAAGATACCTCTGGAAGCAATTGTTTTCATGATAATGAAGTTGGAGTCGGAGTCGAAGTCAGGGTCATTTTTACACACTCCGACTCCGACTCCAATCAGTATTTTTTCCAAGACTCCGACTTCGACTCCGACTCCAGCCACTACAGTTTTCCCGACTCCGACTCCATCAAGCGAAAATTGGCCAAACTCCGACTCCAACGACTCCGACTCCGACTCCACAGCCCTGGCAAAAGTTCACAGGCACAACTTGAACATTGAAAAAATTTATAAACACGTTGAGGCTGAAATAACAATAACTCGAAATCAATACAAATACATCGTCGTACATAGACATCAGTTATCTTGGCAATTTGTGGCAATTTCCTCGATTTGGGGTAGCATAGCCACTTCACATTTACATACCAGTTGTATTTGATTAGAAGCGGTCACAGCAGTCAGCATTGATACTACAATATAAGTAGAAATAAGATTGTGAATTGATGCTGAATTTCGTGTATACGAATGTCGTGATTTCAAAGGCATGCTAAATCTACTTCAGGGAGAAGTTGAAAATCAATGGTATAAAAAGCACTCAGGTGCAGTTGTATGTGGCTTTAGCAGGAGTTCTAAAATTCCCTTGTATAACGGGACGCAATTTTTACATTTAAAGACGCCGCGGGCCGCAGAACATTATTACCATGTATTTGTGGGCTATTATTGAATATACGCTACTGTAGCCTATTGACCAGTCGCACACGGGCCAGTATATGTACCATTAAACCCTTCCACCAGAGAACCGAACTCTCTGTTTCAAAGCGTGAGCGAGCAAGTATAAAATCACGGTAACGTTTTCGTTACCGAGGCAGAGTGGTCAAACTAGTCAATAAATCTACTCAGGTAGAAGTAGAAGTAGCGACGAAAAAATCTACTCAAGTACGAGTAGAAGTACTTCCTCTTTAAGCCACCTAAAACTACTTGAAGTAAAATTAGAATTGATTGACATTAAAAGTACTCAAGTAAGTAAGTAGTTAGTTGTGAAAACGATCCTAATTCGTTCACATGGATTGTAAAAAGGTGCAAATTGAGTTATGGGATAGGTGACGAGCTTGATTGATATTGATGCATACCAGCAGGTATCCAATTTTCAATAACATAAGCATTCGTCCACATCATGGGATGAAAATGATAGTATTGATATGGAAATGCGATGCTAATCTTCTGTTTTCTCGAACAGCACGTTTTAGAAAATAGCATGGTATGGCACCATTCCCCATATTATAAGGCCCGTAGTTTAGTCGAAGAGCAATACGGAGAAGTTGTATAGGATACGGTGTAAACACTTTGCGCGATTAGTAAACGTTAATAAAAATTATGGTGAACCATAAAAATGCCATATTGTGTAGCTTTATTTCCAGAAATTAAAGGCTTTACTACACTTGCTTTTATACTTCAACATGTATGTTATCCAGACAAAAGAACTGATATTAATTATAACTCAAAATATATGATACTGGGAATTGAAAGTGAAATATAAATACTACTTCTAGATGCCGAATATGTATTTCTTGTCTTTGGTCCAGAAAGTTTCAAAGGTGGTATGCTAAAACAGCTCTAAAACTAAAAAAAAAGTCACAGTCCACTTTTCCAGATTTTGATACGCCATGGACATGCTAGATTACAATATGATAAGTAAATGCTAGATTGCGAAACATCAGTTTCAAACGATATGATGAGCCATATATACTGTGATGAATTATTTGATATGGGCGAAGGGCGGCAATGTGGTGCGAACGGAACCACGCCAACCCTCTACCTAAATTATATTGACCGATACTTTCGTGAAATCATACTGGTCACTCCGTATCCACTGCGCGCGAAGCGCGACGAAAATTCTGGGCTTTACTAATATTTTATGAAAATTAAAGGTTGATACTCCGTGAAAACAGCCCCGAAATTGCTCAGGCTATCTTCCTGATCGGAAGATTGAACTACTTCTACTTGACAAACTGAAAATAGCGAAAAGTAAGTAAGTAGATCACAAAATATTACGAAGTAGAAGTAGAAGTAGCGAAAATCAGATCTACTTGAGTAAGTACCAGAAGTAGAGGATAACTACTTGAGTACTTCGAAAAAGTAGAAGTACTTCGTTACTGACCACCTCTGTACAGAGGCCATTATCACACGGAGCTCTCAGTGATATGAGAAGAGGTCTAGCGATCGGTGTCATTTCTGAGCAAAACAATCAACCCTTCTCCTTTCATTCCATGGCGGAGACCCTGCACCATTAGTTACAGAAGTTAGCTTTGTCAAGTTGATGGTTTTCGCTTTCCCCCTCCCACGTTTGCCCAGCCAGCATTTTCTCTGCAAATATGTCCACTTCGATAAAATGCACCCAGATAATTAGCTGCGCAATGTCTGTGGAATCGATGAATTCTTCCAATGCTAGGCTTAAGTAATCTACGCGACTGCGTGTTTCAAAACATGCGATAAAAGATCGACGGACATTGCTGTTAATTTTTGGGTCACGGTTGAATCAGACAACTGTAGCTTCTAAATATGTCAGGTGATGGTTGTCATTGCTGCTAAGTTCTGAAAACAGCAAATACTCCCACATCCTTATTGGAATCACACTTTGTCTAGCAGATTTCTTGGGTTTAGCGATAGTCCCAGCAATTTTGAACGATGTGCATGCAGCGTTGTTGCAAATTTTAATATGCCCCGAAATATGGATAGCTGGGCTTGACACCTAGCTAGCAACGTTTTTATTGAGATCAGGCGATATGCATAACTCCTGACGAAGCTGTCGTGGTATCATTTTAAGCTTCTACGTTTCGTCACGACTTTCGAAAACTGTTCTTCGACAAATATGACACATCGGCTTTCCATTTATATCTGAGAAAGCAAATTCATTGTTCCACGTCGAGTTATAAACCTTTTTTTCGCCGTCTAATTTCCCATCCCTTGTTCTTGTTTCTGTTCAAACCATTCGCAGTGTGCAAAACACTCTTCAAAAATGTACTACGTAGCGGGATTTCCTTGAACCAGACTCCGACCGAATACAGATTCAAAACAATAACAATCTAAACTCTAGCATATATCAAGAAACCGGAACGCATCAAAAATTAGTAAAATCAAACAAAACAGGAACGGTGCGATAAGAGAGCTGAGCAGGTAAATTATTATGTAGCAATACCGTGTCAATAATAATTGCGTTCATAATGAAAGATGTCGCGGGTCACAAAATTAACGTCTGCTGGCCGCGGGCTGAGAATTTCTGGACTATAGTATACTTTCGCAAATGCAAGAGGTATCTTCTCATCTAACACGAATGACTAATGTAAAGATGGACGAACGCGTCGCATGGTCCCAATTAATCAGTTGGATGTGTCCAATTTTGCAATTGCGAAATGTATCTTCGTGACTGACGCCAAAAGGCGAATAGAAAGATTTGAGACCGAAGGACGTGCATTTAAGAGCATGTTACGGCTCTCCGGTATACAATCTAGCGTCTAGCCAATGCCGAATCCGAACGTTTGAGGTTGATGCTATATTTACCTCCTTAGTGACACTATACGAGAACTCTAATTAAATGCAGTTTCTGCGACTATTCAAGCGCAAATGAACCATAAAGGACATACAAACTGATTGTCTGCTGACTCGATTCGGGCCTTATCAATTTCAATACTTTGAGCATTATTACTCGAAGCCCCGACCAGAGTTTCATTTCTTACTGTAGCGTAATGTAATGTGAAATTTGTCGCATAATTGCATACCAATATTGAATGCGGTACTATATTGAATATTGACCTACAAAATGCTTTTCCAGATGGCGCACCCAAAGGCGACACCACCCGCATTATAAGAAAATAGATGGCGAATGTCAAATATGCCGTTTTCTGCACGGAATACGCATTGACGATGCCTATAAAGTTCCATATCGGGTCTTAAACAAAACCAATTTCGCTACTACAGGGCAACCCAAGCGACCAATGTCAGTGTCTGTCCGTAAGTTATGGACCGATGAAGATAATTCTGATTGTCTCAAAAAGAATCTTCGTTTGGACACCAACGGGACAATAGTCGCTGAATGATATCTTTCTTCATTCGTTATACCTCCGACGCATTCACACTCCGTCGCCGGCAGAGAGAATTTGTGTCAGAGACCGGCCGTATGGAGTCGCCAGATCAAAATAATGTAGTTTCCAAATGACATACATATTTCCATTTGCTCATAATATAAATCTAATGAGAAGCTATACAATTGGATAATTTATTTCATATCGATACGTCAAGTAAAAATATTGGGGACTGATTCCACATATTGTATGCACTCTTAAAAAAGAACGCGCCTATCCATGAAAGCAGTGGTTGCTCGCAAACTGTGGTACGCTGGAGTCTTTCATGCTGAACGGGAGAAACATTCGCTTAACTATTACTTTAGCTGTGGAAGTTTGACAGTTGATAAATAAAGATATAGGGTTTTAATATTCAATTCAGTTTATTAGGAATTTTTATCAATTCAAAACAGCACAAGACTGCGATGCAACGAAAATGTAGGAAGGTGTCGAAACGACTCGGAGTAATCTTTGAAATCAGACACATACCCGAGCCGAGACGATGTATAGAGGAGGCATGCACACTGAATGAAAAGTAAATTAAAAATATACAAAAAGACAAGCGACAAAGTCAGGTTACATGTGATGGAAGAACAGAGCGACATGTCAGGTCGTGGTCCGATAAACTTGAGGGCTGACTAGTATTCTGTGTTTTGACTAGACTTGTAGTAGGCTACTCGGATCAAGACATATGACTCGAGAACTAGACGGCCAATACCGACATAACATTGTAATTTCGAAGAATAGTAAAGTTACCACACTATTGGTACTTCGTCTATTTGTACTGGAACTTGAAAATGCGACCAGAAACTGTTAAAAGTTAGAAATGTCAGTATATTATAAATGCGAAGAATTCGATATCAATAAGCCGAGTTGTAAAAAGTGGGTTTAACAAGACTTTAACTCTAAACTGAACAGTCAAAATAAGAACTTTGACTTCAGTCATAATACGATGACTCGGACTCGGCCCTCAGCTCGCCGACTTGCAATCGGACTTATCTAGGTGGTGCTATGAAAATGACACGACTAAACTTGAGTCAAATATATGAAAGTGAGATTTACTTGTGACTCAGAACCTTGTGACTTGGCTACAACCCTGAAAAGATATTTGTCTATAGAATTTCGATGCTGTCATTCAAAGTACTGCTACGCCCATTGCAAACTAGGTTGAAAAATTCAAGTTGGCCGGCATATGTCCCGATTGCGTGTTGGCCAAAGTAGTCTTGTGTTACCCTTACCTCAGACTAGCTATCAACCATCTGTGAACCATATGTATACATATACATATATCTATTTACCTATTAGACTACTTTGGTGTACAGTCCTGGTTTTGAAACATTTTGGCGACAATTATCGCGAACAGAAGGAGACAAGCTAGGCGACTGAAAATATCTCGATTGTTTTTGAAATATCGATTCCGCGCGTGGTCACTTGTGATTACCAGTTTATATCGCAGCGTTTAGAATATACACGAAATGTCATCCAACTACAGTCGCCTCAATTTTGCCAACTTTTGCAATATCTAATAGACCACTTCAATGGACATTGGACACTTGAGGAGACAAATCGCCTTTTTGAATTACCAGACCATGGCCAATGTCCGTTACTGAGCTAAGATGAGCATTGTCGTCATATTATATGTCATGGTTCGGGAACCAGTCTCGTCAGAGGAGTCATACCAGCCCCTACATTTTCAATTGTACCTTTAATGGAGTCATATACCAATGACAATCTATTTTGACGTTAAATATTTGAAATTCATGACGTCATCGTTGTACTATATGGATGATCGCTATATATAATTCGCCGTTTGTTTGATATGTTTCGATTACATTGGTAGCTTTACACTAGGCATATATTCATTATGTTGATTACGTATTTTGCCGACTTGTAGCACGGTCCACTTCTAGGCTGTTATAAATCACCGCTTACGTGGATCACGTGGCGACGAGCAACCTAGATAATCCTCCAACACTTGGGTAGGAATTCTGGAGTCGACCTCAGTCGGACTCGAACCCACAACCCATTGGTGTGGCAGCTGTGGATTATACCACTGACTACGCCATTTAACCACACACATATTCTGCGTTTAAAAGCTGCAGTGAAAATACGAAACATGTGTCCTTATAAGAAGCTACAGTTGGAAATCCTGCAGAATAAATCATCATGAACTAAAAGACGCACGCGATTTCAAATTTGTATTCCTGTACTGGATAATAACTTTTTACTGTGGGATAGCACTTGTCCTGCGGGTGGCAGATTGTCAGGATAGCGAAATTCGCGTACACAATTTACATGAATTATAATTAACCACTGCATACATGGAAACATGTTGCAAACATGGCCGGCATATATTTCGCGCGCAGCGTGACAAAAAATTTCGAGATTTGACAGATTTTGTCGAATGTTAATTAGCAATGAGAACTCAGGGATATATAGAACTGTTGTTGTACTATGTCCCTACTGCACCCTCTACTGCGACACCATTTTTCTTCAGCGCCACCGATACCACCCCGCTGAACCCATCGTCCCCCGATACTGCCCCCTGAGCACCCCCATATCGCCCCTTCAAAATCCAAAACGACCCTTGGGGGGCGCTGGCGACAAGATTAAAAATCTCTGCTGTACATGATGGATCAGCACACGCCGAACTTAGGAAACAAAATTACTACTCTAATCTTTAAGTAGCCAGCTCGAAACTTGAAGCAGTGTCAGATACCACCTTCACGGCATGACATGCCAAGTTTCAAGAATTATCATGGTGTGAAACACTGTCGAAATCAACCTATACCAGCAAAGGTCGAATCAACGCATATGACGGTGACAGAGTTCGGATATAGATACGATTGTTACATCAGACCATACGGCATCTAGGCAAGGTTGCTTGCTCGGTAATTTTATGAATAGGAGAGAGGAAATCACCGTTCCTTTATTGTGCACGGCTTTCAGAGAACAGACAGTGAAAGTATAGAGTCATACTCTATAGCAGTGGTCGGGAACCTTTTTCGTCCGAAGAGCCATATTGACCCTATATTTTCCATTTTAACTCCCCAAGAGCCATACATGTCAATCAACTATTACGTCACAATCGAAACATCGTGACGTCATGGTAGCACAAATTCGAAATCACTACATGGGATTCGTCGTTTGCAACTATTTCCTCGGTAAAAACTCGTACTAATCATGCTGATCGCGTTATTTGAGTAATGGATATACCAAACTTGAGTTACATATATCTTTTACAAGTTATATATTTTTAATCGTATTGCAATGAGTTGCCTGTGATATTTTCGAAGCTCAAGTCAATTAACATTTAGAATTCCAACAGACGTAGACAACAGTAAAAGTATGAACATACTTTTACACGCTTTTTTTTACAGTTAATGCATCTTTTTGTGTTTGAAGGTAGGGCCTATATGAAACACGGCCGGGCCATGCCTTACCTGCGATAGCGCAATTCGTCGTAAATATCTTAGAATTGATTTTAACTGATATTAATCGAATGTAATTGTAGCTCTGATTTCGACTCGATTTCTCAATTTTCAAAGTATTCAGCGGTTACATAACGTTGCGGCACACGCCTATATTTTAACAGCGACAACAATGCTACGTTATCAATCAATAACGTGGATAGCTATGGCGTTATTTGTAATTTGAATTTGTAATTATGAATGTCACTTCCAACCACGACAGTTCATTTCTCGCCGTAGATCAGGAAAAAAATGTGTATTTAAAAACTGCATTGTGATACAGGCGCCGCCATGTCTTCTATAGTCTCTTTGATCAATCAACGTATATCGTGCAATCCAAGATTTCGTGGCGGGTATATCGAAATCTGGAGTGCTTTTGGTCGCCGGCGATACAGCAGCTTAAATTTGAGGATTTTGAAAAGGGGATCCGAGCCCCAAGCCCTGAATACGCAACTGTATAAACCTCTCAAGAACATTTTATACTACCACAAAAATAATTATACTGGTGGTGCAGAAGATTTAATAACAAGTTGATGCAGTTTTGATAAATTAAGCACGAAAACAAAAAAAAATATCGAAAATAGCCATATCTTAAGCCCCAAAGAGCCATATATGGCTCGCGAGCCATATGTTCCCGACCACTGCTCTATAGTGAAAGTATAATATGTAAACATGGAACGGCAACGACCGATTTTGCAGCTTCGTTCCGCTTCGCTGAGACTGGAGTGGAGAATTGTTTTGCGTAAGCGACTGTAGGATTTCTGGCAATCCATAAACTATCTTCCCTAAGGCAAAAAAGCGCAGAAATGACCGAATCTGGTCTTGATCGAAAGCTACTGTCGCACCGATTCCGAAAATATATCTTAAAATATGATCAAGCACTGATACCACTAGAATCCGCCTTCCAAGTCTGAAATATCGGCATTGTTCGAACAATCGTAGAGTCGCAATTGGTCATTGTTATGGCCATTGTGTCGTGGTTATCCGATTGTTCTGAACAATGCCCATTTCAGATGCTGAGGGTGATTTTCCGTCAAAAACCGGAGCGTGACCACATTTTTATTCATATTTATGGAATCAGTGCGACTATAGCTTTTGATCAAGACCAGATTCAGTAATTTCTGCGCTCTGGAAGATAACTTTTGAATTGCCAGAAATCCTACAGTCACTTACGCAAAGCAATTCTCCACCCCAGCCTCAGCGAAGCGGAACGAAGTTCCAAAATCGGTCGTTGCCGCTCCATGTATACAATCTATAGTGAAAGCTTGGTACGGGCGCTACCGAGGCTAGCCCCGGCCAAGCATTCACAAAACGATAACACAGAAGCGAATACGATTCTCGCAGAGCTTCACTATACATGGGCATTTACAAGCGAAAGCAGAAGAAGAATGCGGTTTTCGCTGTGATTTTGGTATGTATTGATTTCTGTGCTTCTATAAATGGTAAATAATTGTTATTGAACAGAATTTCAGGTGGGGCAATGCCCCAGTTGCCCTATGGGACAAGCTGCCACCGGCATTTTTAATGCTCAGTATCTAGTTAGTTTATTTGGCCTGATCGAAAATTTTCCATAATTAATGATAGAATCGGTCAAAAATATTGGTAATCGCATATAGATTGCTAGAAATTTTTTATCCTCTCTCGGTCCACGTAGTAAGATTACCGGCAGAGCTGACCGAGGTGTTATCTTTGAAAATTTAGGGCCCTTAATAATAAATAAACATATTCGGTCGGAATTAGGCTACTTCTCGACATGTTGTTATTTCATGACCTCATTTCTGCTCTCTGAAAAGATATTGAAATCGCCCATACGTACTAAACTTAAAGACTCACACGATTCCAAATTGGCGTTTCTTCGCTGCTAATTTTTTTCTGTGGAAAGGCATTTTTCCTGTTGGGTTCATATTGCCAGGACAGGAGGATTCGGCAGGAGATATTATCGCCAATGTAAAATTGGATATGTAGATATCGATGTTTTCGCTCAACATAAGGGCAGTCCTTTACGGCCAAGGTATTGTCGCTGCAGAACTTTTCGGCGCACTTCTCGGCGTCCCATGCTGGCCTAAACTTTATATATCTTGGTTTGGCGCGGCGCGGTAATGGTCGACGCCGACATGCCTATTTCTACAAATGTTCGATAGTGTGTCTGCTGAGTCAGGTAAAATTGCTATGCCCAGATAAACGTGCTACCGCCGAAAATAGATAACTGTCTTTCGCGCCGTAGGCCCTGGTTTAACCGACCCCATCAACTCGAATAATACTCTTCTCCAATGTTCCCTCTAAGCTGCGCACGTGCGTAAATGCGCAGTGCTGACACGGTCTCTGCGCGCAGAAAATCGAAGTTGCGCACAAAAAATCCGACGTGATGACCTTTTTTTTAGTCGTAACGCACTGTTGTCCAAGGGTCTGCGCTGTGAGTTGTAGAGTGTGCGCAGACTCGTCAAAAATTAGAGGGAGCATTGCTCTTCTCTTCGACAATATCGAGAGAAGAAGGGTTTCGAGGTCGGAACAAGCACCTTGTCGTGCTAAGTTGCTCATTCCCCACTATACCATCAGACGTACTACAAATACACTGCGCCACACGCAAACACCTGACAAGTAGGGCTGGGCAAAATCGAGTACTGAGTGATTCGATTCTGAATCACGTAATATGCTTCGAGTCGAGTCGAGTAATCGAGTATTATTCATTATCACGTTATAACATAATGTTATACGTCAAAGTTCAAAAATGTACCGTTTATGCCAGTGGTTCCCAACCGGGGAGGAATTCCCCCCTTGGGGGGAATTTTGCAGTTTTTAGGGAGGAATTCCACTTCAGAATTGTAACAGATTTCCCAAATTGTTCATGTCCGAACTGTCATGTAGTCAATCAGATATATCCAAACGTATGCTTTTTATGGCTGTTTTTTGTTTGCTGAAATTATGTTCAAATGCTATTTGAAATCTCCTTTCACATAATAATTCCCCCTCTTTTTTAAACTAGTTCGGATGTGCTGCAGTTCGCAAGACAATTTTGTAGGTCAGCGACGGCGTCTTAATCAAATATATCTTAAGCGAGCAAATGTCGTGCCGAATCTATCGTAACAAGGCCTCTAGTGTAAGTATTTAACTTATATTTTCGAGTCAACATTTTCAGACAGTGACAAAATATTCCAACGTCATCGATTCAAGTCAAAGATCGCTCAGCCTTGCTTTATTTTCAGTGAACAGTTATACCCGATCGAAAAAAGACATGGTAAACTTGGTGCAATGTTGCCGAAACGTGATGGGTGTCCTAAATTTCAATGAGCTCCAGCAGGGAATCTGATCACTTGTATGTTATATATCAAGGCTGTAACCAAATCACGAGGCTTTCCTAGTTTTGACTCGAGTCAAGTCGAGTCATTTTCAATTCACCATTCAGTCAAGTCCGAGTCCAAGTCACCGACCAGAGGGTCGAGTCCGAGTCATGGTATTATGACTCGCGTCCTAGCCCAAGTCACACTCCAGTCAACACTGTTTGGTGATATTGAATTATTTGGATTTATGATATACTAATTTTCCTCACTTTGAGCAGTTTCTTGTCACATTGTCAAATACCAGGATCAATAGACGAAATTAAAATAGGGTGGTTACTTTACTGTTCTTCGAAATTACAATGAAATGTCGGTCTTGGCCGTCTTTTAGTCTCGAATCATATGGCTCGGTTCGAGTCATGCACAATGCCTCGAGTCCAAGTCGAGTCAATACCCAGATTGTCTCGAGTCGAGTCGCTACCGTATTTTGAGAAAATGACTCGAGTCAAGTCGAGTCATCAGAAAATGGTGACCCGAGTCAGACTCTAGTCTGGTCAACCCTCCTATATATGAAAGCACCAATATTATTGGCCAAATGCATACGCAAACTTTAGAAAAAAGTCGCGAGACCAGTAAATGTATGCATAGTGATTTTTCACAACAGTTATATTAGCGATTGGTGCATGGTAAGCCGAAAACACAAATGGAAGTGTGGGGGTCTGTTGAGTCAAGCCTTCCAGAATTTGTTTGATTAGGACTAAGACCATTGTTTTTGGAGGTCTACAAAGTGTTATTACAGCACTGCTAGAAACAAACACTCGGTACCGCCCGTCTTATTCTCTCAGTCAACAGGTGTTTGCGCGGTAAAAATGACCTTTTTTAATCATCCGGCAGATTTATCCCAAGGGGGGAATTTTGGCTTAAATTTCGGCCATGGGAGGCATGAGATGAAAAAGGTTGGGAACCACTGGTTTATGCCAACACAAAGAATATAATGCCGGTTATCCATCTCATAAATGATATTTTTTCGACCATACCTATTTCATTCAACTTGGTGACAATGTTGTAGGATGATCATGACTTTCGAAATGTGCTACGTCCAGTAACCTTCTTAGCTTTGTTGTATACGTTTCGTATGCTACGATGCCGCGAATCAAGGTTTCGAGGCTTCAACAGTGAAAATCAATATCGAAACTATATTAATCGTTGATAAATTAACTTTCAGTGGCGTGAAGCGTAAAATTTCAGTACTCGAAAAATCGTCTTTTACTACTCGACTCGAATCAATAATATCAATACTCGATTCAGATTCGAGTACTCGAATCATAGCCCTGCTGACTACACGATACCTGGTCACCACAAAATGAATGAATCGAAAACGAACGATCGTGCAAACTGCGCGGTCTAACGAGTCCGCTAGTATATGTCGTCACCGGCGACTTTGAACTTCAAGTCAAATCAAACACGTTTCGAAGCCTAATGTTACCTGACGAAGTTCTGAATCAGTTTGAAATTTGATCAATGGAGAAGCGGACCGGTAGAAAAGTCGTCGCGGACCGGCGGCTGAGAACCACTGGTATAATACACAGCTGCAACACCAATGGGTTGCGGC
>ATSW01043490.1:0-18586 GCA_000444245.1 Botryllus schlosseri
TATCAACAATCGTAACACAAAATATGACGTCACCAGCACGAAATGTCGACTACGAGAGCGTTCAATGTACTATTTTCAGATGATACACGAACTCTTTTTGTTGACACAGCCTTGGCTGGTGTATTTTGATAAAAGTCGACTCCAAGGCACACAAATGAAAGTGTGAGCCACCCTTTCCGAGTATGCGAAATCTGTCGTCTCGATAATTTTTCGCACAGGCGGGATTATCCAACAAGTGTTTGCCAATTGCAGAAAATTATGGCCTTTGATTGTTCCGCATCAATCTTGAGCGGGTGAGTTAAGGGTGAGCTTTTCACCGAGCGTGTTCTAATGAATCTAGGGACATGCTGATTTATGCGTTCCTGCAAGCGCTTTGACGTTCTTCCCACGTAGCCACGATGCATATTTGTACGGTATTAAAATGGACCGTCAGTTTGATCTGATTAGCATCAATGCGTTCTGCGAAACAGATACTCATTATTTTCAAACCAAAGATTGATTTTTTTTTCTTGTGCGCGGCACAGGTTTTCTGTGCGCGCAGGTCTAGTCGGCAGTGCGCAACCGCGCACGCGCGCAGCTTAGAGGGAGCGGTGGTTCTGAGACCGTAAAATGCCCGAGATATTCTACTCCTTAACCCGACAAAGATTGGGGGTGAGCCAATTTCGCTCACTTGACAACGTTAGGGGTAAAAGTAGGGTTACCATACGCCCTCCTTTAGGAAGATTTGTCCTTCTTTTTCAGGAGTTTAAAAATGTCCTCCGAGGACGCCCAAATGTCCTTCTTTTTGAGATTTTGTCCTCTTTCTTGAGAATTTTGGTGAAATTTGCTGGGAAATTTGAGTGAGATACCGTAAATCAGCACCGAAGTAAAGCTCCGGCGGGTATTTCGGGAGCTGAGCCGGAAAGATGACCTTTTTTAGCCAACCACCTGTAAACGTGAAGGAAAAAACTGTATTTTGGTCGCTGAGCGGATAAGTTGACCTTTTTTCTTTTTTAGTCAACCGACGACGAAGTAAGCAAAAATTTACCATTTTCTCTAGATTTTTCTCCGGAATTCTGTGTTTGAAAATTTTGAAAAAGTGTCCTCCTTTCCCGATTCCAAAATATGGTAACCCTAGGTAAAAGTGAAGACTAACTTTATGACTTTTGGGCAACTGGTTGAATGAAGTCCTCTATTAATGGTAGTGGATCTCTTTCATGACGCGTTGACTTGGTCATTGGATGCAAATACAGTGACATGTCGATCAATTGGGTCCGTCTAACTCAGGGGTCGCTAACTCAAAACTGGTTGCGGCTCGCGGGCCGCATGAATTGAATATTAAGATAAAAAAGACCACACAGTTTACCAACGACGTTTTCAAAACTTTACGTCGGTACAATATTGTGCTCTCTAACATGGGCTACGGGCATAGTTACTAGCGATGGTGCGAACCCCGAAAGGTTCCGGTTCGTGTCACTACGAACCTTTACAAAAGGTTAGTTGTGAACACGAACGTGAACACGGATCTCTGACGTCACAATCGTAATTCCAAACACGACGTTTGCATAAGGCTATCACTGTGTACGTGTATATTGAACAATACTTGCGGGACCAAATTAATTAGTTATTTAAAAAGCAATAATAGCAGATTTCCATTGTGGCATTAGAAAATGGGAAATCGAAAAAAAAAAAACAGAACACAACTTTGAGCAACGTAGCGAGCTCTTGCCTACTTTCCTCGATCGTTTTGGAGCTTATTTTTCAAGCCACCAGGCAAAAGCCTCAACACAAACATGTGGATTATTCACCCTTTCGACGAACTGGAGCCTCCGGGACCCTTTGTTTCATCTCTCAAAAACGATTTTCGTTTGTAAGCTACCAGTTGTACTTGAATGCGAGTGTAAGCTATAAGGACCTGGGTTGTAGTGACTCGAGTCATGACTCGAGTGAATTGTTGGTGATTTTTTGGTGACTCGACTCGACTCGAGTCAATTTTTGTATTGACTCGAATTGTACTCGAGTGTTTGTGGATGACTCGAAACACTTTGACTCAGACTCGGATTCGGACTTGACTCGGTGGTGAATTGGAAATGACTCGACTTGACTCGAGTCAAAACTATGACCGATATATTGACTTCTGACTCGGAACCTTGTGACTTGGTTACAACCCACATAAGGACCCTAAAATGACACGGACGTAAATGTCTGTTCAGAGCAATTGAAAATTTTCTTCATTGTATAGCTGCAGTATATATAGTTGTTTATAACTAACTTCCATGCTTGCGAATTCAACCTTTGATGATTGTAATGTTGCATGGGCTAATAACAGCTATTTGATTACTTCAAATATTATGAAATCGTGTTCAATCAGGAGTCCAGTCTTTTATTTTTAAATATCATATGTAGGGCGGGAGACCTTCTATATCATCACGTTACCGCCACGTTAGCAAGGAGAGAATATAGAACATCTAAACGACTATGCGTGCGGTTTGGTTTATCTATTTCATTAACTTAAGGTTCTGCATCGGCGAGCTCATCAGGACTAGACAGATACGATGTTTCGATATTTTGCCACGGAGATGATCGTCAACATGCTAAAGAAATCGAACGTATTTTAAAGAAAGAAGCCGATTTGAAAACGTGTTTACCGAATCGGGACACACCTGCTGGAAGATCAGAGCTGGAGAATATTTGTTCAGTTGCGAAGCATTCACAGCTGAGGTTTGTCGGTTACTTCTGCATTAGATGCAGACCCTATGCTAGATCTGGTTTTATTTAAAGAGTGGTAATTCACATTATTATGGTTGTGTTCATACTTCAGTTACGTAAACCTAAGCCGCTTTTCCGGTGACGTGCGGTGAGGTTCATGGCGGGTGAGGCGAGCGCCCTTTCAAATCAGATTTACAAATATATATATCGCATAGTAGCTGATTCCCTTGTTTCTTATCACATTGGCATGCACTATTGACATGCAGGCTAGGCATGACGGTTCTATACATATCAACAATTCAAGGTATGGATATGGACGGTAAATATGGAAGGTTAACATATTTTGAGATTCGGAAAGGAGGACGCTTTTCACGGGCTGCCAAAGTTACTGTAGTGGATAAGAAAACAGGTCATTTTGATATTTATTCATCTGAAAAACGTAATTTTTACGTTGGATAATCCGGTTTGCGTGATAAATTATCGGGACGACAGATTCCGTGTTGTTAGGAGAGTTCGTTTACATTTTCATCTGGGTGCCTCCTTGGAGTCGACATTTTTGAAAATACGCCAACCATGTCTGTGTCTACAAAAGGAGTTTGTGTACCATGTAAAAATAGTACTTCGAGCTTAATGGCTCCCTCTCTCTCTCTCTCTCTCTTCCCCGATTATTGGAAATTTCATGCCGGTGACGTTACATTTCGAGATGCGATTGTTAATATACCATGTTCTTTCTAATTCCCTACTAGTTGCTGGCGATTATCCCCAGTTTTTTTCAAGGCTTGATTTGGATGACCGCCAAGTAGTTTTAAGAGACCGCACGTGTTTCATTTAAATACCAAAACGTAGCTGTATTTGCTTAAACGAATTATGTATTAGTCTTCTGGCAGTGCACAATCACAGAGCAAATTTTTGAGACAAGACATAGCGAGAAGCAACCATTACTTTTCTACTGTAGTTTTTTGGGAAACCGCTGGAAAAATTTTGGGGACTGTTTCGGTTTCGCGAAACATCTTAAAAACACTGATTACCCCTGACGAGTGTCAGGCGAAAATATTCGGGTTCATTTCAATATGAATATACTATTCAATTGTATATTGAAGTTCTGTACCTCCAAGAAGCTCTTCAATCTCAAATTTTGCTATCGGGCTAATTGAATTTTGGTCGGCCCCGCAAGTTCACAGTAAATTATTTGGGCAGCTGATTCATTTTGATAATTACTAACCGGGTCACTCAAAACTCTTTCGAGTTCCACATGTCCTAAATGTCGAGTGCCATAAATATTCACAGACGGATAACCTGAATATTTCAATCAAACTTTTCTAACACGGCAAATAAAATTTTTGAAATTGGCAAGGTTCAATTTAGTTTAGTGCTGAATTCATCATGCTTTCACCGTCATGCAGAGAATTATCCGTAGTTATTTCCATTTCAACGGAAATAGTTTCCACCAAAAATGTTGAAATAACTTTAAAAATTGTAATTTCTATAAAAGGTTCACAGTGTAGAGCCTACCTAGGTTTGTTTGCGAACGCGAACCTCTTACTTTCTGAGGTTCACACACAGAACGCGAGCGGGAGCCATACGTTCCGACCACCCCTATTGTGATTACTCGCTCGTGCCTTAATATCTGAATTAAAATGCGCTATAAAGGCTGTTGTGCCTCTACGAGGGTCCAGTTGCAATAATCTTATTGATAATAAAACTGATGCCGTATTTCCAAATATCCCTTTTTCTCACACGGGAAGATATAAACAAGTCAATGCGTTGATATAGTGCGTTCATATGATGATGGGGGCGAGAGGCGTTCTCTGTTCACATCGTCCTCTTTACTTCCACTTAATGTTTTCAGCATAGTGTGATAAGCGATTACGTTTACTACTACCGTTTATACAAAACCAGATTAAACCACTAAAGTAACGAAGAAATAATCTTGACAGAGTGTTCCTGATTACGGATAAATTACTGGACGACGGTTTCAAATGCCACGTAAGACTCCTGGGCAACCCGGATTTATGCAGCAAAGAGAATACCCTTCTATTTTTGCAAAACCTGTCGCATCGTCGTAAAATACCTATTCACCTAAGAGATTTAACTTTGAAAGAATTGGGCAGCGTGATATGCGTAAAAAGCATTTCGTCGGAAATCATTGAACATATTCGGGACTTCGATCTCACGATGGGTTCAGGTGAGTTGACATGACATGCAATTTTAGATTCTCGACAATTGATACCAACATTGTCTTATACTACAGCATTATTCGAACCTTGGAGCAATAATAATTCATTCCCCAGTATAAATAACATGTAATGGCGTTAAAGTAGCTTGGTGTTTGTTTACTTCTACCCATAGACGCAGAGCGTGGATGTGGTTTGCTTTGGCGCTGCAGCACCCCGAGATCGTGAAAATTTGAGTTGGACAATTAACCTGAGCTATATATACCACGAAAATATGTCAGTTATATCTTGGCCTAGAAAGCACCCGAAAAGAGGACATTTTTTGCCAGCAAGTAGTATAATTGTAACGTTTGAGTTTGATGATGTTTTGATGTATAACATTTTCTTGGTATAGTTGCTGGTCAGAGACGGGGGAACTACGGCCCGCAACACCGGTTTGTTCGTCCCCGAAAGCCCCAGGAAACGTTTTAACAAATTATGATAAAATGCGTACTAAAAATCGAATTATGACAGCGACTTGTCTAAACTTTTTCAAGAATGACGATGAAAAGTTACAGTCTTACTATGATGTTTATTTTATTATTTTAATGCTGCAGGGTGGTCAGACCTTTTGCATGCGCAAGCCGCATATCAAATATTTGTGTTTGAAAAGAGCATCAACATAAAATTTATTGCGCCACAATGAAGTCTATTATTGTGCGATGATACGGTGCGTCTCCACCTTGGCTACAAGGTGTCTGAAATAATGCTGATATGACGCCAAAGCAGTGTTGAGCAGTTCATTTAAGTGCTGCTGGGCATTTTAGGATGACTTCAGATCGGTAAAACTGTCTTTGTTGGGTAACTCGTGGAAAAGTTTTGGTGCTTGGTTTCGTAATGACGTTTCATGTTACTAGCTTTGTAATTATTGAGCGAATCATGACAGAGTAGGCTCAGTGGCTTACCTTCATCATCACCGAATGCAAACTTTTCCCCATATGCTGTTTTGGAAGTTATATTTTCCGGTTCATACTTTTTATTCTTGTAATTATCGTTCAACGAAATGTTCTTGGTTAGACTCTGTAGTTATTGCTAGCCTTTAGAAGAGCCCTTGAAAGAGCCTTATTCACCAATGTTATTCCTGAAATAATCGTGACCTGCACTGCCGTCAATAATTATCATGTTTATTGTTGAACACAATGATTTATCATTGATCGATGACGACCATGTACCATTGTTGCTGGTAAAACGTTTATTCTATTGGAAAGTTCTAACCCTGTAGTGCACCTTCCATGAAATTTTACCATAGTTTTACGTAAACCATAAGGGAACAATCAACATCAAAACAATACGCATATTGTTAATAGGCTACGTGATAGAATGCATCAGTTCATAATCAGTTAAAACTTCTCTAGCAAAATAGCGAAACGCATGTGTATTCTACATGTTATAACTGTTGAACCGACGACGATTTCGATGATTCCAGCCCCCGCACATCGTATACGTCAACTATATGGGAGGGGGGTCGTTCGCTGGCTCATTCTGCATGTTTTTTTCGGAAGTATTTACACAATTATAGCATAATTATACAACGTTTGAAATAAAAACACAATTTTTTGAAGGCATTCTTTAAAACACCGTTTGAACCATGTTTTTATACAGTTTTTAGAACACTATTTTTGTAAAATTCCACCCTAGATACACCCCGACTCTTTTATGAGGTACCTATTTTTAGCTTTTAGTCATCAGGATGAAGTCTTCGATTTTTAACGATACGTAACAAGAACAAACGTCTCATGTAGGCATTTTGATTACTGTCTCCCATTTAGGCATATTCAATGTATATAATACATATATACGTTATACTTGCTCAATTCCCATAGTTCATATTCGTCCTTATGATGACAGCTATACTTGAACATTATCCATACAATTCATGTACGCTATTTTAGACGCCGGTAAAAGTAATTCGGATGATGCTGCTTATTCACCGTTAAACCGATCAACCATGATCAAGATTACGCAGGAGCGCAGAAGTGAAGAATTTGAGGATGAGAAATCTCGCTTCAAACGCCTATTCGGTGACATCACGAAAAAACGTTGCTATGTCCTAATTTCAAGCCCTATTAGCGAAGTCTCACCATTCTTGAGCTACGTAACTTTCATTCCATGGGTACGAGTATTTGACTTTGATAGAAATAGTGAAGACGATGGCTTGCTCTGTTGGGCACGGAAGACGCTGTCTAACCGTACATTAATTAAGACGAATAAGCCGGACGTAATTGAAGTCATGCATCATGATACTATTAATTGGATATCGATCACAGGCGATACTGAAGAATTAGGTCGACAGAGCACAGATGTCATTTCAAGAACAACAGTATGGCGTCATGGAGATAGCCTCGCGGAGTACTGCATAGGCAGAAAAGTTCCAACGATACTGGTGATGTGGTATCCACCGAATGGCGATCTTGATAAAGCACTCGAAAAATTTCTTTCCGGAATCTTACATCATCTGGAAGGAAAGTTGGAGAGCTTTCAATGTGTCGTGTCGGTCAATAGTAAAGGCGCAAAGAGAAGTTCCCTGTACAACATATTGGAGCGGCTGGAGATCATCGACAACATAATAGCTGTACCCGCTCCCACATTATGCAACTGGATGAAAGAATGCGCGGATTGCCATGAATATTCACCCACAAACTCACCATCGAAAACCCTGCCCAAGCTACCAGAAGAAGAACACGATGAGACATCTGTTGAAATAGAGGAACAGGAGCTTCAATGGATAAGAACTCACATATATCTTTTAGTTAAAAGTCAAAGTACTGACTGCGTGGAAAATGATAACTCCTTATATACTCTGGCCATGTCGTTTCTCAGGGGATGCAGGATCCCGTGGAATGTGCTGGAAAGCGGGCTTTATGACGTTGACCGGGATTTATTGTCCGACGTGAAGCGGTATATAGAGAGTAAACACTTTTCAACTGGAAGGTCCGGAGTTGTAACTATATTTCATGCACCGGGTGGAGGAGGCACTACATTTGCGAGAAGACTGCTACATGAGCTGCGCAATCAGGCCCCTTGTGGGGAAATCATATCCGAGCGCTTCTCAATGAAAAACCTCGAGGACAGGCTCAGCGTAATAAGGGATTTAACATTCCTCCCCACAGTACTTTTATTGGATGGAAATAGCATGAGCGACGTGAAAAGAATCTTGGCTATGGAAACCAAGATTATGTTTATTTTAATTCACGTGAAAAGATACGTCAATAAAAAGTCAGCGAAGCGAAATAATAACAGCAATGAATTCTTTCTCGAAGCCAAGGTATCAGAAACCGAATCTGAAAACTTCACCAAAATCTACAGTCAAGCAGTCCCGAAAAAATCCGGAGCGCTGAAAAAACTGTCGAAAGATTGTAAAAAGGGAAAGTCCCACTACATCTTCGAGTATGGCATGACTGCTTTCCAATCTCAATTTGTTGGAGTGAGACAGTACGTTCATGGATATTTGCAACTCCACGGCGACGAACCAATAAAAAATTGGCACCGTGTTCTTGTTTTTCTGTCGCTTGCGAATTATTACGGCCATCGGAGTCTGCCATGCAAACTCTTCAGTAAATTACTTGGTAAACGTCAGAATGAGTTGGTGGAGATCGAAGATCTTGACAGTGCTGCGCAGCAATTTATCACGGAAGAGGATGAAAAATGGAAGATTACACACTACGTTGTTAGTAAGCTCATCATCGAGCAAGTGTTGGTACGACGAAAGACAACCGAATACTACTGTTCGGATGATTGTTTGAGCTCCGAAGCGTGTAAAGAATTGTCCGTTTGGGCTTTGCAGTTTCTTACCTACATCTCGGAATATGTCGGGGTATCTCAGTCTCTGGCTTCTCATATTTACGAGATTGTTACCGCAATATTTATTCAGAGAAATTATGACGATCCTGGCGAGACTGAAATCGGCACCAAGACACATTATTCCAAGATCATTGATGAAATTCAAAATACGATAGAACAAAAAAAGATTTTTTTGAAATTGGTGCAATCTTTCCCAGGTCAAGCAGAATTCAGAGCACATTTGGGACGATTTTATTCAAAGCAAGGCGAATTCGACGATGCGGATACCTGTTTCAGAGAAGCGATTGAAGTACGAATGCGAGAAATAAAAGGTTCTAATTCCCTTACAATGAAGCGATCAGAGTCCATAAGACCTGATGACGTGATGCAGCGAATTTATAACATGTCAGGTTTTGCCTGCCTATCAAACATAAAATCACACATAGGTGTACGAATTGGTAAATTGACTCAGCAAATGTTGAAGAATAAAAGGAATCTGCCGAAGCTGATACGATTTTGTCTGGCAAAAGGGGAAGAAGGCATCAAGTCATTTGAAAATGGTAGGATGTACCATAACAAAAGCTCGAACCCTTCGTTTGCAAACGTTGGTGAATTGAAGATCAGACTACAACTGTCTGAGCTGGCCAAATATATTTGTGAAGATGACTTCACAGCGCTATTATCACGAACACCCCCGTACAGCGATCTTGCTGAATTCGCGCTCAAATCTTTTCATGAATGTGACAGATTGCTTGCTGAGTGCATATCTGACAGATCACGAGATTTCAAAGTACCAGAATCCGAATTCAACTTTTGTATCAATCATTACAACTTTTTTTTCAAGAATGCCGCCGAAGCCCTTATAAATTGGGCTGGCGATGATAGCAGCATGCACGCCATGAAATGTCGTCTTTCAATGCTCAAAGTTAAGCTGAGGCAAGAGAACAGCGCCACCGGCAGAAAGACTTTCAAGCTCAATGAAGATGTAAAAAATACAGAAGACATCATGAAAATGGTGCAACTGAACGAAAGAATTTGTGAATCTGTCTGGTCCTATAATCTAACCGTCCGTATTTCCGGTTATATGATGGAATGGATGAAGGCGATCAGACATCCCTGCATGAGAAAAAAATACTCACAAGCTGATGTGCTCGCTAGAGTGGAGAAGTGGTGTAAACGGAGGGAAAAGGGGTCTCTTGCCGATTTTTACCAATATTTATTGAACGCAACCATGAGTATATCTTCCATAAAGAGCAGAGATCTATCTATTACCTTTGCTGAGAAATCTCGTAGTTTACGAGAAACGATCAGGAGCAACAATGAAATGCCCGTTTATGCAGCAGACAACTCTGAATGGCTTGGGAAAGATTCACATCTAGACTTCAACCGATTGATACCTTTCACGGACCTCGGTGAATGGAAAGGGAAGTTTTTTACCGATCCGGAAAAAATTTCGAGCCTCCAAGTTTGCTCTGGATATATCCAGCACTGTCGTCATTATGATGGGATCATAATACTTGGTGCAGATAGAAACGCAAGGATCGATGTGTTTTTTGTCCCGAACAAATATGGGATCAGTCATTCACACTCAAAGAGAGCAACCAGGGTTGAGTTCTACCTTGCATTCAACACCAGACATCTCGCCGAAGCTTATGAAGTAACGTTTCTGGAATCATATCCATGTTCTCGTTGTAAATTTCCAAATGAAATTCCCACTTTAGGAAAGAATTCAGATGAAAGATCGGTTCCCTGCAGAGTATGTGAAACGACTGTGCGAGCCATCAATTGAAAGGTGGTTTATAACCATTTTCTGAGCTTCCGATTGTTACGTCTAATCTAGGCCTTCGTGGCGTTACTCATTCAAATGCGTCATATCCATATATACGGATAAACGTTTATCAGGGCCCTAATCTGATTCGGCCCGATATTATTGGATATATTGGAATAAATATGTCATTAATAGTTCTCCGATATACGTTCTACGGCATGGCATTGGAATATTGATATTGAATATGCTGTGATGACAAGATCTATTGCAAAAACGAGAATTGAATTCGCAAGCAGATAAAATCCAAGTTCGTCGCGATAAGGGCTACATTAATTTGATAATCCCTTTGATAAATACGATGACAGCAATCCTCGCACTGTACATATGTCGGTCACGGAATCTGTTTTGCGGAATTAACCTTCCCTTCCATGTCAGAAACCATATTGTTGATTCATTTCCTACGTGTCAAAATTAGACGATAACTCAAAATCCATGCAAAAGTCGTATCAAAATTTTAAATGACCAAAATTTCAACATATATTGTCAGTTTCACAAAAGTTGAGTATCTCAATCATTATTATTCAAGCTCTAAATCGATGCTTATTTCTGTTCGTTGCTGGTGGATTGAGTTATGCAAAATAATATCCCCGTATGGTAAAACGCGATTCTACGTCAAATGCAACTGCTGCTTGTGTTATGGTAACCAAATATATTTGGGACAAATGTAACGGCCAATGCTTTCAAGTCGACATGATTTCAATATACCAGTTCTGTATACCGATGCAGTAAATCTTGAATTGTTTATTTCTGCTCAACTCTTTATGTGATGTATGAATATTGTATATAGTAGCCGCATAAATTTCCATTGGGAGATCGATTGATAGTTTCATTTGCTGTACGTATGCTGGTTTCAGAGAGACATAATACAAAAGCATCAATCTGTTGTACACCTGCAATGAGATTTGAGTTACCAAGGGCGACCTTGTAATATATTTTTTGTTTCCTCACTATTAGGATCAGGCCAGATCAGGAACTTAAAGTCACAGTCGCAAGTGACTATGGCGAACAATATTATTGGAATATGACTTTCAAATAGAACGAAAAATATGTAAATATTTATTGCAAATCAATGTGACTTGTTGTTGTTTGCAGTAGTCGTGGTCTTTTACACCAAGCGCGTAGCCAGAAAAAATTGCGGGTAGTTGGGATATTTTATGAGTTCTGGGGAACGCACCCCTTCCGAAGATGCGTCCATCCCTCTAGGGCAGGGACTCCCGAACCTTTCATGAAAATTCACGAAGCTGCCCCTTGGCAATGACTCACGGTCCCTCACCAAATCAACACAAAACAACACGATGGATTAATGGCAGTGGTCTGCAACCTGTGGGTCGCCTTATCTTTTCCTGGGGTCGCCATAACCTGTCAGATTCAATTTATTACCAAAAAGGCCTGACACATTTTGTTCTAGCTCGCAATCTTTGCCTGTTTTGAGGGTACAGCTTGCTACATCGTGCCACAAACTATAGTGATGTGATTATTAAAAACCGAATAGCTGCGACGTATAGCTCAGAGCGAAATCATTCACTATGCTAGCGTGGGGTTAACGTTAAACTAACTTTACATTATCATTCAGTTAGGTTCATGATTAGAAGGCGGATTCACCTAGAATCAGATTCGCAAATATATATAATCTAAAAGGTTAGCTGATTCAGTTGACGACCTATTTCTTTTCACATTAGCACTTCTCACTCGCTGACTACGTATGAAGGAACTACGTATCCATTAAGTAAGGTAGACAAGGAAATTAGTTAACATCTACATCAGCAAGAGATGGTGTTTACAGCGTAGGCCTACTACACGCTGGCCATCGCAACTTCACCATTATCCATACTGCACCGTCACTTTGGATTGTTCTCCAACGCGGCTGGAATATTCGACTCGAATCGAAGCCTATATTCGATTTTGAATCCATCCACTCACTTAGGTATTCGACTTTGCCCACATCTATACTCACAACATTAGGCTTGCATACATCCATCCTTATGTTAACCCAGTGTAATTGTCATTGCAAATACCAATGCCGTTTGGGGTCTTGAGAACAATCTATTCGTATGTGCAAAGCCAGTCTAAATAATTTTCAATATGAGAAACACATAATAATTTGAGCATTTATTTCTAACGGGGCGTCATTTGGCAAAACCAAACGTCCTAAATAATTGCAATTGCAATAGCCTCCAACAAAGTCTATCATTACAACGCCATTTTAATATCGTGTCATAATTTTTTTGATTGGATAATTACGATGGAACATCAATGTGGTGACGCCAATATTGCAATCGGTTTATTAAAGGCATGGATTAAAGTGGAACACCACTTGGTTCTTGTGAATTTCACTCGGTGACATCATGAAGTGGGAAATGGCAATGTTCCAGTGAGTGATTAACCAAACAAATCAATCCAGACTGCCGTGTTTTTCTAACAAGAAATTCACTGTAAAAAGTATCTTGTTCTACATATTATGTTATTCAAGCGCGACAGCGAACCGGTGATGGGAAATTGTGGTTTATACTATGATCTATCGCATTGCTGAAGCGAAAATGAATCATCATTGGCGAATAAAAAATATCCGAAGCACTAAAACAAACTGACTTGTAATTGAAAAATGATCTTATCGCCGCAACAGGGGTGTAACGCTTAATTGTGAAATTATAGGACAGGATATATTTGAATAAATATTTGCATTGGTGGTATAGTAGGCTACTGAACCATGGTGATATGCATGTGCTTGTTCGATTTATTGGTTAAAATATCATCATTCAGTCCTTTGCCTGTGTCCTGTTTGATGGAAGCTATGTCCCAGAGACCTATTGGAACATTGCACAGAACCTGACACAGTGGAGCATTTTTTTGCCACAATACTCGAAAATTTACTGATCATCCCCGAAATGTTATCCCATGTTGCAGAATTCGTTCGTTCGTATGGTACTTAGTTTTTAATATATACTTGCTCACATAATGTCCCAATAGTAGCGCTCTCTCGAGTGGTAAATGCTCAAAACTGCCTTTTTAAAAGTAATCGTACCCAATTTGGTATGACGCTAGCACGTTCTCTTTTTCATAAATGATAATAATAATCTCCCAGAATCCATATCGTAAAAGTGTATCCGTTAGGGGACGCGATAGGCATGACATGATTGTTGTAAGTAATTGAGCTTGGATGGATATTTCGATATATACACAATCGTCAGTTTTATACCCATAAAATAAGCACAGTTCGAATCCCATGCTTCTCCCGTTGTTCCTGAACTCCATAAATAGATAACATTCAGTGGTACGAGTTAGCATGAAGGATCGCAAAGGTTGTGACAAAACGAGTGGAAATACACCGACTAACTCAGCGGGGCGTACTTTGGAATCCATGCCATGAAAATATAGATATTTGTATTCATGATCTGTAGTAGTAGCAGGCCACGTCATGTAGGAATATATAGTTGTTCTAATTTCACTATCAGCATCATGTAGACCAGGGGTGTCGAACTCAACTTGGGTCGCGGGCAGGATTCGAACCTAATGATCACTCGCGGGTAGGGCTGGGCAAAATCGAGTAGGCCTACCCAAGTGATTCGATTTTGAATCACGTATAACGCTTCGAGTCGAGTCGCATAATCGAGTATCGCCCATTATGACGTCACAACCGAATGTACTATGTCAAAGTTCAAAGATGTACCTTCTATACCAGGGCTCTTCAACCTGGTGTTTCGTACACCCTGGGGTGTACCAAAATTATACAAGGGTGTACCAATCAGATGGAGTGTACTGGGGTGTACGAGACCCGCATCGGAATGGACCAATGACTGGCTATCACAATAAATAGGCAAGTTTATACCTTAAACAGGTGGACTGCAAGGGTTGTGCAACATAACACGATGTTCATATCAGCTGTACGCAGCTTGCAAATTACATTCCTTTTTGATGTCAGCAGCAAATGCTTATCCTCATCATTGGTTCATCATTCATAGGTAATGGGTCGAGTTTGAGAAACACTGTGTTAGGTCATGGTCAGGGAACCCGGAGCCCAGATTAGACAATAATTATGCGCCTTCAACACATAATTAAATTAGTGCGTGACGGCCGTCAATATGCAATTTGAATTGTCGAAATGATTCCTAAATTTTTGAGGGATTCTAATTAAACTTAAATATATTTTTCACGCTTGGTGCGATTCAGGGTGATTTTTCGTTTTTAATATAATAGTGTAATCTGCGCCACACCGAACATAAGCGAACCGCAGAGGAAAATGATGCACCCCATAAAGAAATACCAAGTCAGAATCGTGTGCGTTTCACGAATGAAGGTTTTTCTGTTACGTATAAAAAAATCGTCTTTTACTACTCGACTCGAATCATTAAAATTAATGCTCGATTCAGGTTTCGAGTACTCGAATCATTGTGCCAAGCCCTACTCGCGGGCCGGACCAGCAAATGATTCCAAAATGTTACCTCAAAATTCATCCCCCATTGTTTTACACTGAAACGCTTAATTATATAACCTATATTCATAATGATACATCGCATTATAATGCGAATCATAGTGCCTCTATTTTAACACCAACTTTATTCGCAAACAAAGGAATTGGCAAAAGTACTATTATTGCCCGGTTGAATACATCAGTTATAAACCGATACAACAATGACTCTAAAGACGATACAAAATTGATATATTTGCAAGCTCCCCCTGTTTTTCTTATCGCAATGTGGCGTTACACCTGCGTATGAGCTGTGAGGAATACGTGAGATTTAACTGTAACCGCAGACGTTGGAATTTGGTCCATTACTATTAATTCACCATTCGGGTTTCTATGGAGGTTGGGGACCTTTTGAACCAGAGGTGGTGCAGCAGTGCGACCACAGATATTTGAATTATATTCTTTGTGTATGCTATGGTATCCTCCGTGTAGTCCGCATATTACGATTTCGCATTGGCGTCTGTGAATAACTACTTTTCCGTTCAATTTTTCCATATAACCCGTAACTCAGTGTGGACCCATGCCTTATCGGAATTTGGTGTCAATGTCACTGACTTGTTCCAAATAGAGACTAGACTAGAATGAAACTGTAACACTGCTATCGGATGGGTATAATGTGGCAAATGCACATGTTGCACAATTGCTGTCTTTACTTCTTAGTAAAAACTCAACATTTGTTAGAAGTATATGCTGAATAAAACAAGTAGTTTTCTATTTACTGAGAATTGCGTAGCGGGTCGTATAAAACCGTTTAGTGGGCTGTATGTTTGACACATCTGATGTAGACAGAGTTTCGCAGTTGGAGTGTTGTCGATAATTTGGTTGGTAATATTCAATAATTCAGTGTACGAGACTTGGAAACTCATATAACATTGGCTACGAAATTGCTGCACCGTCTTTAATACGTAAAGATCGGAACACTTTGACGGGTGACATCTACCACTTGTAAGTCGACTTCAATAAATGGACACAGTGGCGCATTATAGTCTTGAATGTTTTAATGCGAAATTATGTGTCACCATGCGTCGAGTCCTAACATGAAATTATATTTTCCGCCCTCTCACGAGTTTTCGTGTACCTCGCAACAGTCCATGAAATAGAAAGAGGTTGTTCGGCTATAGGTAAACCGAATGACACACCAATAATATCAAACAAACCTACCATCATTATGTTACACATAAAAATTTGGTATCTCGCCTTAACTTACAACGATTCCAGCAAAGATGAATGAAATAAATTATTGGAGGCAGGACTTCAATCTACACAAGACGTTGAACAGCACGTAACAATGCTAAATAAAGGCTTGAATGAGATCTTTTGCATGTGCAGTTATCTAGTGTTCACGTACTACCCAAATAAGTCACACGTGCATTACCAATATGGTGCGAGGACATATCAGCATGCGACATAGTAGTAAGCGACGCTTTAGCATGTGACAGTCAGTGGAGCATGGCTATACACATGGGCATGCAAAAAGAACTTGAGCTGGCAGCGGAATCAAATCAATGTCAAAATTATAGCCGAGAAACAATCCCACCTAATTATAAATATTCGTAGTCATTGGCGTAAATGACATAAGAAACAAAGAGAAATGTATGCAAAATTCTCGCGCACACGCACATCTAAATAAATGAAAATAAAAAGAGAACCGAATAATACCGGGAAGTAATTGAAAATCATAGTTTTTCGTCAAGCATCATACCTGCAAATTAAACGAAGTCAAAATCCCAGGATACCCTCGTTTTTCCTGAACTCCATAAATGGACCACCAATGGAATTAATTATCATGATGGATCACAACAGGATGTGAAAAAACTAGCGGAAGTACACCGACTGACTCGGCGAGACATATTTGGGAATCCAGACCCTGAAAATAGACATATTTATACCTTTTTCATGGCCTGTCGTATGCCATACGCCTTATAAAATTTTGATAGTTTTACTAATTTCACCATTCGCATCATATGTAGGTAGCAGTATGAAGACTGAGTATCTCAGTGGAAATCATGTCAGTGTAGAAAGATTGGCGTAACCGGGAGGGGGCGAATGCAGCCATGCCCCCGCCAACATTTGTTCGTAAATTACCATAAAGTAGCCTTTTGGTTCAGATTTACGTAACTTGAAATTTCCATGCGCAGCAATGGGTGAACGGATATATACGACCATCCCGTAGGTTGTTGTTGTTTGCGGTATTCGTGGTGTTTGTCGATTGCTTTAGTCATTTACACCAGTTCGATATTCCTTAAGCGTAGGTTTAAAGACCGATCCATCGATTCAGAAATACCTGGCGGCACGTCCAGCTAGTAGACATTAGGGCGGAGCATGAGCCGGAGCTGGATTGGATATCCGACCGGATTTTCTCATTTTTGGCCGGGGCCGGTTCGGAGCCGAATCGATACTTTTTCTGATACCACCGAAGTCGCATTGGAACCGGATGAGTACATTTTACTAAGAATATGACAGCCTTAACGTCTCCCACCCTCGAATCAATAGTTAAAGTGAAATGTTCAGGAACAAGGACATAAACTAGGGTTACCATATTTCAGCAACCCAAATTCCGGACACTCTTTAGCACCCACTAGTGGATTTCAAAATGAGTTATGACGTCAGAACAGCAAAGCTTTGCTCATAGACCAGAGGTGGTCACGATCCGGTTCAGGAGAATGTGGCTGTATGTTGTGTAACCGGAACCGGAAGCACATGTTTTCAGCCCCCTCCCGCCCAAATAAACAATGTTTTTGAGCCCACACAATGGGGTAATCGATGCAACTTCTGAAGGAGGGGGTGCTTGCTATATGAATCTGGTTTCTATATGCATCTGGTCGTTAAATTATTTGAATGAATTCTGTCAATAATATTGGTCGTTCCATATATTACTACATGCCCACATGATCAGAGTTAGCGGTAGTGCTGGTGGAGGATGATGAGTTCGAAAATACTGGTAGCGTAATTGCACATCCTTAAGTCATGTTCATGACCTACCGATAAGCTTGTTAATCAGCCTTATGCCGGTGTGCACCACGGAGCTTTATAAACACCCCACATCCAATGGTTTCCAACCTTTTATTGTCGCGACTCCATCTCCAATTTGAAAATGTTCCGTGGCCCAGATCAAAATTTTACGAGCTGATTACTAAAAGAAGTCAGCACCTTTGCCCGGACTTACTCACGGGCTATTTTGCAAGCTGATTACGTTCAACATATTCGCAAACCGTAGAATAAAGGCAAACGACCCCCCGTTTGGAACCACTATCTTTGAATAAAGCATTTCAACGGCCTTAACGATCTCTAGGAATATACCGTTCTCCTATAATTGCGATTACAATTTGGCTTATTCCAGTAAATGAAGGTCGTTTTTATTTATATTTTATGGCAGGTTTTGCAAGGGTGGTAGTCCCCATATTAAAATCAATAATTGTGATAGTAAATCGCGCGCAGTGCGAAGAAAAATATCATACATCATCATAAATATTCCCAAACAATATTGTTTTTATGCTGATTTACGAAAAATATTTTGAGCCTACGTCAAAATTCCGGACATTTGGCATATTTTAGAAATTCCTCCCGGACGCTAGTTTGAACAGTGAAATTCCGGACGTATGGCAACCCTAA
>ATSW01043564.1:0-10081 GCA_000444245.1 Botryllus schlosseri
TATTCATTCCGAGTCTCGTCCCCGCCTTGCTGTCTCGGCGCATGCAGTCTCGTGGTGGCACATGATGAAGTCGGTTAGTAAGCTTCGGATTTCCTGGAAGCGATTTCCGTTGCACGTGCCTTCTTGAAGGCATCTCCGAAAGTCAACGTGCTTTCTTCCAGAAGTCTCTGGCGAATTAACAGTGATTGCAATCCCGCGATCAAGGCATCACGAATCAGCTCCAGCCGATATTGTTCAGCTGAAACTGCTTGACACCGACAGTCTTGCTAAGAGACTTCAGTCGAATGACAAAACTGTCTATAGCCTCGCCAGGCAGTTGTTTGCAAGTCAGTAATTCATGACCAACCGCAATGGTGTTCTTCTGCCTAACAGAGCTCTTTCAAAGCACCAATTGCAAGGTCCTAATCATTAATATCAGCTACTTTGCGGAAGACTTGAAATGATATCAGATTTGTTAGCACCTTCAGTTTGACCGGATGTAAGACAGCGGCTGCTAACGCTTCCAAGTAGTCGATGAACTTTTTAGACCAATGTTTGAATTCATCAGCAGCACTCTCCGAGCCTGGCTCGACGTCGAGACGTTAAGGTTTCAGTACCTTGTCCATTGAAGCCGTGAGAATAAGTATAATAAATTGTTCTGACCTAGAGATAAGCTTTAATAAACTTATTCTGTAACCGACGACAAATTTGATACACAGTATAGGGACAGATCAAATACGATAACGCAAGACCAAGTACCTAAAGCAGTGGTTTATAACCTTGCCTCCAGCCCCCCCCCCCACAAGGGGCGCTGGCGATTTTGACGGGAGCGGAAACGCTCAGGGGGCGATATGGGGGGCGCTGAAGAAAAATGGCTCCGCAGTAGATGATATAGTAGTAGGACATATCCATTAGGAGTATTCAGAGCAAATTAACATTCCGCAATACATGTCAAATCTCGAAGTTTTTGGTCGCGCTGCGCGACGATGTTTGCTACATATGTTTTCATAAATGTAGTGGGTTATTATAATTCATGTAAAATGAATTGCGTGCACTTTTAGATCGCCAATTGTGCGTTAAAACTGTGTCACGCTTGCTAGGGTTATTTTCAACAAAATGTTCCGAATTAGGTGTTTATTCTGCAGCGCACAGCGTGAAGAAGGAGGATGCACAGTATATCACTTCAGAGAGTGAGAACCCCTTGTACATAAAATATGTTTTGAAGCTTTGTGAACGAAATGAATAACTTACTGTACTTGTATTTGAGAGCTACAAAATTGAATCGTCAGAATATTTCTTCATCGTATCATAAAGGATGATACTATCTAGTGTTGTGGTCCACAACCTCACATGAGTGTTATATAATGAGTTGCTTTTTTTGGAATACATTCATGTTAAAATTAATAACTGGGTGAATTACTAAATTCAATATGAGCAGATATATGAATCGCATTCTCGGTTGACATAAACATAAATTACACATCATGTTTTGACGACTCCCCCTATAAAAAATACGCATAATTATAGAAAATAGAAATAGGCATTTCGGTGTCGCCCATTACCACGCCACAATGCACAAAGACATATGAAGTTCCGACCAATATGGGACTCCGAGAAATGTGCCAAAAAGATCGCCAGCGAGAAAACCTTAGCCGAAGAGGATTGCCCTTATATTGACCGTAAACTTCGATGTATATAAGTCTAATTGTCCATAGGTGCTTAAATCGCTCGTGCCAAATTATCATGCTGTCGGAATCTGCACCCCACAGGACAAATAACATCCATCAGAGAAATATTATTTGCCAGTGAAGAAATACAAATTTTTTATCGTGTACTTACTTTAGTTTAGTACGTTTATGCGTTTCAATATCTTTTGACTATATAGCGGGAAGGAGGTAAAAAAAAATAGCAACATGTAACAAAGTAGGCTAATTGTGCCAACGGGCACGCCGGAATATGTTTAATTATTAATTACGTGGCCTTCATTTTCCGAGACAACAGGTCACTCCGCGCTACTGGTAAATATGATTACGTGGGCGAGTGGATAAAAACTTTATAGCGATATATATATATATGCAATTACCACCTATTCATTCATGCATTATATAAAATTTTGGCGCTTTGGGCGACCAGGTCACGCAAACTTTGCTGACCATCGCAATCACGCGACGGGGTTCTTGGGGGGCAAAGCCCCAGATGTTTGGTTTACCACGCTATGGGTGCGCAAGACAATCGTTTTTTAGTGGGGCTGACGAAGTGCTGTTACGGCCCTCATTCTTACCCAATGTCTTTATTACAGTCCTTACAATATGGGGTGGGGGGCGCTACAGCACGATCATTTTTGAAAGGGGGCGTTGGGGAAAAAAAGGTTATGAATCACTGACCCAAAGCAACTGACAACGGATTACCTACGCACAGCACTACGTAAGGAGAGTGAGCGTAATCCACGTGAATCAATCAACTAATGATGGAAAGTACAGATAAGGAATAGTACACACGGTAAGCCAGTATCCCCGAATTCACAACAGTTCACCTGAATTTGACCTCGTTGGTTTTTGCTGAACAATTCTCCTGGCCCATGAAAAGATGAAATAAACCCGTTACATCACTCCGACACACAATAGAAATAGCTGTGAATGCTGGATAAAAGGTAACATCTTCACTTGACATTCTGCGCCAAGGGATGGGGTTACGACATTTGAAATTTTCACATTACACGTATCGGTATCGTATATTCAATAACCAGTGACTGAATTAATTGTCAGATAAAGCGTTTAAAAATTTAGTTTAGATATAGAAAGACTTGCAGAACTGTATGATATACTTTTCCTTCTTTCCATGGGTAGACGAAGTAGTCAGTGTTGCTGCTCAAGTGGAAGAAAAATTAACAACGTGAATGTGTCCTTAATTACAGACAGAAGTAGCAATTTCGAAGACATGTCAAAAATGCTCCAATATATAAGAAATTGAAAATCAAAGGTCTGAGATAGAAAATAAAAGGTCTGAAGATTTGGTCAAGGTTTCGCACAAGGGTTGTAACAACTCCATTCATTGCGTATGACTCGAACCAAGTCACATGACTCGAGACTAGGACGGTCAAGGCAGACATTTCATTGTAACTTCGAAGTATTATAGTAGGTTACCGCATTATTGGCATTTCGTCTATCAGCACTGATACTTGAAAACTAAGGCCACAAACTGCTAAGACCGAGGAAAATTACTTCGGGTCATTCTAATCACTTAAGTAGAGTTGAAAACAGAGGGTTAAATCGGATAGAACTGAAAACTGAACAGTGAACACAATGACTTGGACTCGGACTCGAGTCAAAACACTATGACTCGGACACGACCCTCTACTATCTGACTTGGACTAGGACTTGACTCGGTGGTGATTTGAAGATGACTAGACTTGACTCGATTCAAAACTATAAAAGTGAGATGGACTTGTGAGACAGGGAACCTTGTGACTTGGTTGCAAACCTGGTTCGCACACATTTGCAGTTAAAATTGCAAGATGTAGATTTGCGAATGACACAAAATGATTAATCACAACGCGTGGAGTTTGAAGTTCGGAAGTATATGTGCGGATACCGTGGTGCCGGCACTTTGCTGGCGGTTCTTAGGAAAATTGGGTCACAAAAGGGACGCAAACCCATCCCGAAACGAGTTTAGGACTTTTAGAACCCAATCTACGAGAAGTAAGTAGTTTGGCCTACAGATTCATGAAGCAGAAATGGAAGTAGTCTAAAACATAACACCCTCGGGCGGTTAACCGTCGATGTATGTCCAGTGGCGTGGCCGAGTGGTGAAAGCTCCTCAAATTCCGGTTGCGTAGACCAGTGGTTCTCAACCGCCGGTCCGCGACGACGTTACTGCCGGTCCGCCAGGTATTTTACAATCTTATAACTTTATTTCAAGATGCAGAATGCTGAAGTCTTGTCAATTGTTGAGACAAATAAAACATAAACATAAACATATTCAGAACTTCATGAGGTAACATTAGGCCTGCAAATTGTTCGATTTATCTTGAAGTTCTTGAAGTTCAAGCCGTCTCCTTTGACGACATGCGAACGACAACTAAAAGCTGACTCGCTAAACCTTGCAGATTGTACGATCATTCGTTTTCGATTCATTCATTTTGCGGATAACCCCGTATCGCTGTTGCCAGGTGTTTTCGTGCGGCGATAGTGGGAAATGAGCAAGAAAGCACATCAAGGTGCTCGGTCCAGTGTTGGGACCAAGTACCTACCTTCTGGTCGAGTCACAAGCAATGTTCCCACTTAAAAAAGGGTCATCACTTCGGCTTTCATGTGCGCAGCTTTGTGCGCAGAGACCGTGTCAGAACTGCGCAATTCCGCACGCGCGCAGCTAAGAGGTATCAGTAATCAGTGTAATCACAAGTCAAATCGAGACATTGCACATTCCTACTATGGAGACAATTCCTGCCCAGTGAAGTCACGACTCAAGTCACAAAGTCATGTCGAATTTTGGAAGTTCGGGGCATGATTCAAGCCATTTGATTTTGATAGTACAGATTGATTTACTATGAATTATCAATCGATTAACGAATATCGAGGTGATTGTACATTCTACGGGGCATTGTATGGTCCACATATATATAGAACTACTAGGTCAGGTCGGTAACTGTCCGCAAAATAGATGACAGAACATGAAATGTGTTGCAACAACTTGATATAATCCAATCCACAATCCACTTATATATCCATCATCCATGCGATAGATGCCTATACCAATTGTTGACAAGTATTACAAACGTATAAAGTAATATATCAGTCCGATTTTAATTATGCAAGAGATTCGTTAAGTTTAGTGCTGGGCAGAAAGGCACAGCTATAGATGGAATACTGCAAGTCTATACAACGTAAGAATCACTACGTTTGCAGTCAATTTATTTGTGACTTGCCGACGGAGACTGGGGGAATCCAGGTTGCGCAAGGGTTGAATGACTGGCTGCTCACACATCATATTAGCGTGTCGACATGGGTTCAATTAATACGGATTGATATTACCGATGATGCCCTTACCGAGAATGGACATTACCGAGCATAGACAATGTGAAGAGTCTAACTTACTGGGGCGGACGTTGCCGAGAAATTTATACCCGAGAATCGACACCTAATGTTGCAACGCCGTGATGCGCATACACACAACTTTTCCATATACATAACATGCCTGCATTGCATTCTCGGTAATGTCCATTCTCGGTGGTGCCCATTCTCAGTGGTGTCCATTCTCGGTAATGTCTATTCCCGGTAATGGCTTTCTCGGCAATAGTTTTTTCGGTATTGGCAGGACAACGTCAACAGCATGTACTGTCCGTACAGGTACAGCGATTTAGTCGACACCGATTATTTTATGAGTTGAAATTGACTCGAAAATTTTGCTCCGAGTCACAAGTAAATCCACATTTTTGAAACGGCGAGTCAAGTAAAGTCCTTTTCCAAGGTGACTAGAGTCGAGTCAAGTGTTCTGAAAAAGTTGAATCGAGTCAAGTGATGACTCTAGTCATCCTAACACTGTCGTGGTCCGACTCCGCAACGCTTATTCTCTAGATATTGTCGAAGAGAAGAAAATATTCGACTTGGCCTATAGTCAGTTAATCCACAGCATTCGTCGTCCCGAAAGACTGTGATCGATTCTCGGCGCTAGCTCGTCTATCTGGGCAAAATAATTTTATCTCGGCTCAGTAGATTACGTACCGAAAAATCACATGAATACTATCAGGTAACAAAACCCACAAAATGTCACTCTCAAGTACCATACGTGCAAAAAACGGTTATTTACTTTACAATTTTGGTTGATTTCAATTTTTGAAGCTCCACCGGTCCGCCAAATATTTCTTGAAATTTGACCGGTCCGCGAGGTGAAAAAGGTTGAGAAACACAGGCGTAGACAATTACAGAGTGTTCGAGCAGTTTCACAAATCTCAAATGCCTTCCTGACGCTGATATTTTACGTCATTGTATTGCAGCGTTAGACAGCTTAGATTTCGCCTAACTACCAGCACTATCAATCAAAATTCACAAGACCCTCAGCCGCTATCCCCATCGGTTAATTGATCGCAGAATCGCATCTGTTATCAAGTAAGCGTAACAATCACCAATTGAAGCATAAACAGATTCTGATCTTTCCATTCTCCTTGCGTTGATGCCATTGGACGAAATTGGCTTCACTGCGTGCTAATAAAGGTTACAGTTGGTCGGGATGTAACTCATTGCGTGCTTACTGACAAACAGAAGTTATTACACTGCATTACACTATTTTCACATTAAACTGCTTTATACCAACGTTCTTGATTTTACATCTATATTCATTTTAAAGTCACAATCTACAAAGAAATGTGCCATACTACGTCAAGTAGTGCACAAAATATCAATCACTAATCACTTCCATTATCCAACGATTACTGCGATAAATTGTGGTTGCAAAATGCGTATTGCAAAATCAAACAATCTTAAAGCTCGTTCGATAATGCACGCAAAATCAGCAAACACAATTTCACATTAAAATGATATAAAACTGGTGCATTTTAAGTAAACAAGATTACGTTTTGCCATTTTTAATATACGCCAATCATGACAATGAAATAATTTTGAATGCGTTAGCGAGCCGTGAATGTTGATAAGTTTTGAAAGGTGACCGTTGACAAAATTAGTTTGCGAACCACTGGTCTAACACGTGGGTCGAACGGGAGTCTGTGGTTGATGTGGTATTTTGACAACTATGGTCATGGTCATTTAAAATAGGCAGATATTCTGTTGAATCCTGGGCTCCCGACATAGAGTATATAGACGACTAGCCTACGGATGGATGCGAAATGCGTCACTGCACGGTGGGGCAACTGAATACAACTATAATAACAGATATGGAATGTAGTAGCTTGCGCCCGAGCGATAAATTTATCTTGGCGGAAGATATTGTCGTTTTGAAACCGAAAATATAAACTACGATCTGGCCATGGCTCTGCAATCACCATATAATCGGCCCTGTAGTCGTAAATAGGCCTTATTCCGAACGACCGGAGTGTCGCATTAGCTTATTGCTGTGATCATCATTGTATTATGTCGCTGCGAATTTTCGGGACAATGGTGAATTTAGACTTTTAGGTGTGATTTTGGAATAGTTGCATACATACAATATATTTCTGGAATCGGCGCAACAGTAGCTTTCATGCAAAACCTTTTTTAATATATTTAACTCTCGGGTCACAAGATAATATTATCATATCTGTTTACGAAGCGGCCATACGCACTGCAAGCCGTATTTACTTGTCAAACCGTGAATCACGTGTTTTAAATTTACCCGTACAGGTTAGTTGTCTATACGTCTAACACGGCCCGCTTTTTTTCTAGTCCTCAGTAGTGGATGCTGATGAGGGGCCTTGAGAAAACTCCGACACTTAGGTAGGAACTCTGTAGTCGACTTTGTTTGGACTCGCACCCACAAACCATTTGTTTGTCTGTGGTATTCATGGTGTTTGTCGACTACTATGATCATTTACACCCGGCCGATATTCTTCATTTTTATTCCGTAGCCGCCGATTTGTAGCACGGCCCACTTTTACCAGACTCCGCACACACACGGATTGATGGCGAGGGGGAGCGCGGAGAAACCACCGACACTTTGGTAGGAATTCTGGAGTCGATCTCGGTGCTGCACCTTGGTGGTGTTGCAGCAGTAGAACACACCACTACTCGTTACGAACGCACGTCTCAGTGTTCACATTCAAAGTCGCGAGTCGCTTGCAATCTGCACGCTTGCCACACCCGATTCGCTATTTGCTTCGGCATCGACGCATGTCCCGCAGCCTGCAGCCATCCACGGGGCAAGCCGCGATTTCCAATCAGTCGCGATCAAGTTCACGCAAATTAGATTGACCGCGATATTAATGTGGGGGATTGTGAATCTGGAATTTATGATCACGAAAATATACCCCGTAGCTACCGCTACGACAGTGTCGGATGCAAGACACGCCGTCGTCAGAACAATAATGCGTTTTATAAGTCGGACGTACTTCGGATGAGTCACGATATTCGAGTTACGATTGAAATCTTTGACTCTGATGAGCGGATATATAAACAGAATCAGCATGGGCAGTTGGACCGCCCAGGGAAACAGCAACAGCAATGCAGTAAACGACCCTGATTGCAACAGGTTGGTGGCGACATGTAACGAGTAATCATTGAAAAAATACATGCAGACGGTTACATTCCCAATCGTTAAGGCTGTCACGTAAATTATAAAATATTTACTGATGAACCTAGTCCCGTTATTGGACAGGTGAGCCAGAGCCGTTTCCCGATATATCGATCGCTGCCTTTGCCATATAACGCCGTATATAACCGCGAGAGAAATCGCGTATGCGATAAAGCCGAAGTAGCGACCAGCTATGTCAGAGACTATGGCGCTGTTTCGTTCTTTTTCTGGACACGCTGGTTTACTTGGGAACGTTTCGAAGTTCAACGTAGCTAAATCACAGTGACGTATAACGTTTGCAAAATCCACTGACAGATTATGCCGACTGTCCGAATGATTCTTGGCATCGTTGATTGTCCTTAAAGCAAGGCAGTAATTTTCCCGCGCTGTAACATAGACATTCGCATATACCATCGACACGATATCCATGACCTCCGAAAGAAGCAACACTACGCAGCACACCGCCAATAGAATGCTCGAAACCATCGCTTTTGAATTCTTGGATTCGCGTCTTACGCGATGTCGATAAATATAGAGCCACTGGACAACGCAGAGGTAGACTGCAGTCCCGCACAAAATAGATTCTGCTGCTATGACGTGATCCGGGTTCATCTCAACGCCCTCGTATGCCAACGGCACCGGGTCCCCAGCCATACACGTCATGACTTACAGAATTGTGGCGCTTGTGTGAGAATCCTTCCGCATTGAGTACCGTGATTTTCTTGAACGCAAAAAGAATTCCTTCGCAACATCTAGTGTCGACAATGAAGACTGTGCACAATCTTAGTATTATGAGCTCAAATGTCCTACACACAGTAACAAGAGGTTTACTTAATTATATACACAAAATTGCTATAGAACAGAATTACTGAAGGTTATTGTAGCAAAAATGAACTGTGCATCAGTATAGTTTTAAATGAGCCGAAACACGAAAATATGATTTTCACACAAAATGAGAACAGTATAAGGAATATTAATTGCACATCAGGGTGACTACCGCTATTCCCATTCAGATACCAACTTGAAATTTGAGGTCTCACTTTGGAAAGGGACTTTATATTGTTCGTCCGAAATGTAACAGCGGAATACCAGTTGCTTAATTTCAAATGAGCTTATAACCATTGGAGATATAACTAACATTTGAGAATAACGTGGTTTAGATTGCGAACCCCAACATCCCCTGGGTAGCCAATGTCACTGTACACGACGTACCACCACACAAATGACGATTCGACTAATAATCACAATCAAGACAGGCGTGTTACCACGGCTCATGTGTAAGAATAGAGTATATCTATGGACGTCCAGCGGAACCATTGAGACTTGCTCAGATAACCACGGTTTTCCATGGAACCCCTCTAAGAACCATCGCCTTAATATACGAGATGAGACCACACATGGGTGTATAGAATTCACGCGCCAATTTCCACTTCATCCATTACATGTCCCGCCTATCCAAGTGCTTCGAAAATGTACTTGCAAATCTACATATTTAAATTTTGAAACGAATGTATTGTAGCAATATGAATCCATTTGTCACCGCCATAAGTATATTTGATGGCACTATTAATTAAATGCTTATTTTAAAGAGCTAAATTCATACAATAGATATAGGACTAATATATATATACCAGGTGCACTGTTTCCGGGTAAGTTGGCAAATAATCTCATCAGTTTGACTAAGATTCACATTGTTATGATGGATTTGTACGGTCGGCGGTCATCAACATCAGAACATTCATTCCATACCAATGATCCAACGACGATTTTGAGGGCTCTAAGCGATCCATATTGTACATACGTCGACTATATCGCTTGTATATCGTAGGCTTACCATACGTCCTCTTTTAAGAGGATTTGTCCTCTTTTTTGACTTTTTTGAAAG
>ATSW01043655.1:0-15591 GCA_000444245.1 Botryllus schlosseri
TTCTACTTCTACTTGAGTAGCTTTCTTGACTACTTTGACCACCTCTGGTAAAAAGTAATTGTCTTGCCTAAAATCTGTTTAAGTCATGATGAGTGGATGTAGTTTAAAAACACAACCACTTGAGTCAGTAAATAGTAACAATAAACTGAGCTGAACTGAAAAGTACAATTAAGCAAATACTGCTTGATTACTCCGAAAAAGTAGAAGTCGTTACCGACCACCTCTGGATTAACTTGCCTTCACAGTTCCAGTAAATGACACCATATTAACGTCGCTATGCTCAGCTATCAAGCTTCCCGTTTCCCCGTCTCCCGCCACTACATTGATCACGCCTGCAGGGAATCCGGCTTCTACGGCGAGTGAAGCGACAAAAAGAGCGGTCAGAGGCGTCAGCTCGGATGGCTTGATCACAACTGTGTTTCCGCAGCATAGCGCAGGTCCCAATTTCATGGCGAGCGTCAGCAAAGGCATATTCCACTGAGATGCATAGTAGATTGTCAGAGGTGAGCTTCGAAGAGATTTTATCTTGCAGTATTTACCGGTAGAATTAGCCCGCAAACTCCAAGAGGTTGGATTTTTGTAAAACTGAGGTAATCGCCATCGACTGGTACGGTCTTCCCGTGCATTTTATCGGTCCAACCAGCGTAGTACCGTAAAATTTTGGAAATTCCCAAAGTGTCCATGAAAAACGTGTGCGTGTAAGGCTTGCCACTGTCGGCACTCTCAAGGCACTGTGAAACAAATTGTCATTTACATATCCCGGGTATCGGTACTCAGAAACTGAATGGCCATCTTACCGCGAGGTAGTATTTGTTCTCGTCTATCTTGTCGGCCAATTTGTTCATCAGCACACCTCTGTCTGACGCGTCCATATATCGCCATTCTGAGTACTTTAATGCGTTTCTGGCAGCTATCACAGCTTTGTCAACATCGTCCTGTGTGGTGGATAATGAATAACAATGTGTATATTTGAGAAATGGGAAGTGCTCGGCCGTCGCAAAGGAGTATACGAAGCATCCACTATATATATGACATTCTATCCCACGCACTGGATACGACATACGATGTTGGCTCGATTTCAAGTAGGCACACACAGGATACACATTTCTAACAATTCCTTGGTTTGTATATCTTGCCAAATAATGTAATGCTCATTGCCCTTTCTTAAATCTGAGATGATACATAAAAAACGATGCTTGTTGTCTCAAGTGTTATAGTTCCGTCCGTGGAAATCCGAAGTTTCGTGGAACACTGGCATCCGTCAACGTAACTCAAGGGATTTCGCGTGCGGTTATTACATCAACGACCGTGACCGATAGCGTATGCGTGGGGCTGTATTTTTATAGACATGCTTATTGCTTACCTTGTCAGCTAGCGACACTTCTGCGTTTATCTCTTCCGTCGATGGGTTTAGAGTTGGAAACGTCTTTCCGCTTTGCGAATCGAGCCATTCATTGTTAATAAACAACTGAAGAGATAACGAATTCTTAGCAGTTTAAGGACATCATATTTTAACACCCGTGTAGTTCCTTAATTATTGTATCTTACCGACTGTCATCTTGTCTGACGACAGGAATGGCACAATATCAATATAATCAAGTCGCCGGATACACAATGTCTATAATCGTTATCGACACGGTCAGCGTAGCAATGTTTTGTTGATGCTCCGTAACAAGGCGTTAACAATAATGAGCGATAACGATAGTGGTTATGTATACTTGCTTGTCATGGGCTGATATAAAGCCAATTGGAAAATTACATTGTACACATTATGTTGCAAATTATTAGTAAACATGCTACAAATGACAGTATAGTTTCTTATTGGGCGATATGCATCCTAGCTTCGATGGTACTTTGATTACAATTCGATTCGCAATTTGTACCCATATCTGCGTTTAACATGTTAAAAGAATTCGACACAGTGTAGTTTTTTTGACAGAAAATTTGCACAAACATAATTATAGATGACATGGTTTGTATTGGAATGTTGCACAGCCAAATGATAAATTCGTGTTCACTGCATAGTCATTTGTTAACACTCGTAAATACTATTCGCCATAATCATTTATATTTCGTAATTCACTCACGCCTTCGATAGGAAAATTGCTAAGCAATTCGATATAATTTCGTATTTCATTGCTAACGGGAAGTAGTATCATCAACGCAGCAAGTAGAATTCGATATTGTAGCGATCGGCATAGTTCCATATTATGACATTCAGGTTCCCGTCCAACCAAATATATTGTTACAAATGGGCTGGAGGGAGAATATCAGATCATCGCTGCGCGGCACGTGACACTTTTTCTACGCCAGTCTGTGGGTAGGGCTCAGGCCACACTAAAACTAGGTTACTAATAAATGCAATAATACTTCACCCGCCTCGATACTAGCGTAGTGTGCTGACATTTTGGCTTATCGACATACGCAATTATGCAAGCATGGGGTTGTTTGTTTAACTGTAACCCAAGCCCGGAAAACGTGTTATGTTATTTTGAAACTCCTGTAATAATGTATACACCATCGTAATTACCAGGTTATTGTCCGATATTTATATTTTTTCAGTTATTCGAACTAAACTTTTATGTCAAGCCTATTACAAATTGTCTTACTCTTTCTAATGGGAATTTTGGGGTGTTGATATTCATCTCACCCAAATTATATTCGCACGAAAATGTTCGACAGAACTATGTCGTCATAATTACTTTATAACGAAACGCATACTTTACTCGCTGTTACGTAAGATATGACTGGAATTATGACTAAATCCTTCGAAAGCGAGTATTTCCGGTCTCCGCCAGGCGTGAAGTAGATAACGAATCCGGAGATAGGGATCTTATCATCTCAGCCGACAATCTGTAGCGTCCGAGCTCGTCGAATTTTACGATCGCGTGCTATGATGCATCCGCTATGCGTTTGTGCATAAAAAGGCTCACCGAGTATATAGGCTGTATTGTGGAGCCTACGACACTTCCGGCGTTATCTGACCCCGAATTACATGAAGGAATGAGATAGCCAGCGTGGTATTAATAAAAACAGCGGTAAGTTTACGCAGCAACGTGGCGTATCAGCGTGTCGTTAAAGTGGCGAAATTTTGGGTTCGTAGTTTCCATGGTTACGCTCGCTATGAGTAATCGAATCGAGGTATCAGTTATTGCTATATTGCTTATAACTGATCTGGTTGACATCGTCTTGTATTCGTCATACCGGATGAGTCGTAATATATATATACTATTTGCACGGATATGAAATCGACACCGCATATAGTCATGACTGATGATACCGCGTAGCAATTTACTGTTTGGACCTATAAAATTTGCTTCAAACTACAATATCTCCTGTCTGGTCGTAGCTGGCAGTGTCCGTCCAATTACAATTTCACATGACGAAGCGTCGCGGAGTCTGATAGAAATACGCGCATCCCAGCATATATGAGCACTGAGCAGTCCAACTCTTAGACACGAGCCTCTGTAGTGTACAGTGTGTGTTATCTGGCACTTGATTACTAGAGTCATTGTGTCCTTCTTTCATGACCGCCCAATAAAACCGGGAGTGACATATGCGATACTTGACTCACAACATCTCCGTTACCGTCGTCGACAGCAATTTCGGGCCGACAAGCAAATCGCGGAACGCCGCTATGGGAAAATTGATTTTGCATTGTCGAATCCCGTCTCCGGCAGCGTTTACAAGCAATTACAGCGAATGCGTCAGTCGCAGCGCCCGTTTTATGTACTCCATAAATTTGCAACGATATCTTATTTGTTTACGGCTACCTTTACACACGGTATGTGCCGCTGATAATAATTTTTATGCGCTCATTTAAAACCGGGACGGCCACCTATCAAGCTTCAACCCAATACACGCGTCACTTTGTCAATACATTGTACGTGACTGCACCGTACTTTCTGTGAGTGACATTCTTCGGAGCATTCGTTTACAACTATATTCACAGGGCCGGGATTCTGATAAAACTGCGTATTATTATAGAAAATGAAAAGCGTTGCTGAGCGCTGATAAGTTTTGTTTAGAGACGGCTAAGGGGGCGTTAAGCTCGTAGTAGCGGTTAGACATGAGTATAACACAATATAATTTGAGGATGCGTAAGATTTGGTTGAGAGCTATACTTATAATATTGCCGGACGCGAATTAATCTGAAAACTTATTCTGCTTACTCTCGGGAGCTATCTATTCACACTTCACACCGAAACGGCAGAACGAAACCAATCCAAAATTGAATTACATAACAATCTATCCTTGGAGTTTTCGCTGTACGCATCAAAACGAATCAAAACAAACACGACTCACCTTAGTATATTTCACCTCGGGCTTCGGATTCGGGGGCGGAATAGGCCAGGGCACGCACGGGCTCGACGCGCCTTTGCCTTCGCAAGACCCGCTGATTTGTTTTTGCGCTGTCACGTCTTCGCCATGTCCCTGTTCGACGATCTGTGTGCTCATGCTTGAAGGTTTTGCTTTCGCTAATAAATATCTAAAAGTGATGAGATAATTTCTACAGTTAGCCTGGTTTTGCAGTGGTTTAATATTCCGCGCTGGCCTGCACACGTCTACATAATTATATTATGCACCATTTCAATTTGCATGAGAGCAAACGGAAAAGAGCTAAACGTCCCGAAATACTATATATAAAAGGTTTAGAATATCGTTGCATCGGCACCCCGGGATATATTTCCGTTGGCTGTTGGCTGACGTACACTGTCAACATTAAATCGTCGCTTGTTTTATAGGAGCAGCTCCGGCCATTTCTTTTTTCCGTTATTCCCGGCGAGCACGGCTCCCTATTTTGTCACCTATTACGAAACAACGGCGTCGCCGGGATTTTTTCGCGTTACATTTTCGAAGTGGCGCGGTCGACGACAGATGGATTAATGTCATGATTGAGTGAATTCTATCACGTAGGAATTGGTATCACACGCACTCTGTGTAAATATGTGCATAAATTAATATAGCTTTTCAAAGTGTGACCGACAAACGTAATGAGACGCCAAATGTACATCGCTCTGGATACCGGCCAGCGGTGTCAATGCATAGTTTCCGGTAGCGCAAATCTGTGTAAAAAATGATGCCCTATTGCGACAAATCCGGCGGCAAACTACTTTCGGAATATATATGTCACTCAAAGCCGAAGATTAATGTATCTATCGTTGAAATAGACATTTTGAATTTGGCACGTACACAATCCGTACGTTGTCATGCATAAACAGCAAATTGATTATAGCACAAAGATGTGTCAGTCTGTCGATACCATGAGAAAACATCATTGTTTATTTGTATCTAAATATGATGTGTAGGGTGCAGAACATTGATCAATATAGAAATAATTGTGTAAGGATAGCACACATACAATAAAACTTTGGCCAGTGGTGCTTCTAAACAATGACTTTCTACTTATAAGGCCTATTCGAAATTCGCGAATAAAAAGCACCAGATCCTTATTTCAGCATAACCCGAATCGACTCAAACAACTGCGTGCGGAGAAAAAGATTTCCTTAAGGATACACCGCGCCCATAAACACAAACCATACATACTCCATTGTGGATCCAGACTTACACGGTTCACGAAGTCAAATAAATATATACCAGAGCGCCTATATAGCAAAGTAACAGCTGCGGGCTGAGTGTGGAGATTTAGGCGATTAAATACACTATACCTGAATTGTTGGAGAAATATTAAACTTTGCGACAATAGATTTTACACATCCGTTTTATCGCCGTTACAAGCCACACCTCTGTCGGAATGGGAAATGCTCACCGGTATACCAATGGACGGGGCACAATGCTATTTATTGGCGCAAGCGGCGAAGAAAGTACAGGCTATCCTGTTGTTGTACTATCTTTAACTCGCGCCTTTTGCATTTTTTCTTTCATCAGAGCTAATGTTATCACGACTGATCAGCAGACATATTGAAATAAATAAGAAAATCACATAGCGATCGATGCACTGCAAAATATCTCATTCAATTGAACTGTTTCTTCTTGTAACGCCTTTAAAACATTCCTCGTTATCCACATAATTCCGAGAATGCATAACTGAAGAGCTTCAATAAACCGGGTTTAAAGGCCCTGTTCTTATGATCGTCCCATAAACGAGAAAGTAAATACCAAAGATTCGTTTAGTGTGCTCGTGTGCATAAGGGTCAATAGATGGGATGCACTTATAACAAGACTCACATCTTCTGGAAAATATGACCCAATGCGTATAAAACGATTTTGTTCAGAGACCTGCCGACATTGCTGTCCGCATCGAGATTTACAGTTAGGATTATCGTCCAGAATAATGCAATGTTATACGAAGAGATGATGGTCTATAAAGGATGAGGATAGTGAACGCTAAATAAACTGCGGCACATCTTGCACATTGACGTCTATTTTCCTATACATTATCATTATCAGTGTTACATTTCTTTAGTTAGGAGTTTATCGTAACGCTGGCATAGAGGACCTTGCAAAATACCGACAACGCCCGGATCACTGATAGGTGTGTAAGCTTTACTCGACGCATGAAGCAAAAATGCGGAGATGTGAGTAACATCCGAGCTATTTAAATTAATGTCGCTATAACTTCTAGCGATAAAGATAGTTCAGTCTTTACAGCGACGTTGCCATTCGCCGGGTCACTAAAGGAGGCATCGTTTCCATTTAATGACTGTAATCAATTCCTGCATCTGTGATAAGGAAGGGCGCGTGGGCGGTATCAGGCTATCTAATGGTATATGATAGGATCAGTCACCCGGCCAAGATCTGTATACTCGACTAAGTCAGCTCGAAAACATTTGACTTAACGCAACGTCTGCATAGGGACCGTTAATGTTCATCCAATCAAGTCCAACAGCAAACAGTCCCAATACGCTGCGGACGCTAACTGAAACGTTGCTTGATAGGCCATGATTTGGGCTTGTTATTTATGTACGCACATGCACATGCAGCTTTGCTTGATAGGACCAAATAGTCCCGCACATTATTTCATAGTAACGACTGTAGTGATGACGGTGTATAAGTCAGAACTCTTCCACGCAACGCGCGCGTATCAAATTTCGTCACGCCTTACGACAACTTTATGAAATGCGTAATCCGTATCATTATACACTTTCGGGCGTCAGCGCGACTTTTCAAGAACCACAAAGCGTATGCGCATTGCGCGAATGCAAGAGAGCGTACATCGGACCATCTTCCCTTTTGAAGTTGTCGATATGTCGTGCGGTAGTTTTGGTGATGCCTGACTGATTGGTACTGAGACGTGCAGTGACATTGGATGTGATAGGCTTAGATCTGAAATATTGGTCACGGTCTCTCGAAGATGTTGAATTCTCTGAATGCAACTGGTGCACTGTGTGTAGTATTAGTATACCATGCACAATTCCGTGTGGCATGCTGATACATATCGAATGGTGACATATAGTGAGGTCAACTCGTAATAAATCAACAGGAATTACAAAATGATTCGATTTATTACTGCCCAGTGCCCAGTGTCCAATGAGTCCAACTCTCCAGTCTTCACACGTATCACCACAGCGTTACAATTAAATGCTACGATGGAGAGTAGGCCTACCATAGACATGGCAAGATTATAGATTATCAGGCCAACAAAAAGCGATACGCACGCAAGAGCATTTTATTTTTAATTCCTCTATTCTCTCCTCATTATATCAAATACATATGATGATAGGACCAGTTTGCCTGATAGAGATGCAATAACCTGGTAGGGGTGCTGGCTGTGTATCCATCGCGATCGATGTTATACGCTTGATGCTGATTCCAGTAGCTGGAAGCTAGAGATATATATGGTATTTGGCCCACACGACCAACGCTTTTGCTGATCGGCGCTTCGGAAGGCTGCTTGCTTCGTCCTACAACCGCATATTGATATAACAAGCTCCAAATTTATCATCCGACACGTGCGGAATTGGAAACAATGATAGGCAACGATGTTAATTCGCCACTAACAAGGTTACCCTTAAAATTGGTAGGAGTAATTTGGCATCCAGCGTGCCTCTTGCATCTATAGGTGTAGTGTGTCTTAGTCATCGATTTGAAATTGTACAGGTACATCATACCAAGTGGAACATGTGTGTGACGAACACATTTAAACCGAATAAGCACCAACAAGTTCAAATTCGACATGAAAAAATAACAACCCGGTTGGAATCAAGCTTTGTCATTTTGTAGTGGATACAATACAATTATGCGGAATGTTTTCCGTAGCGGATGATTTTGAATCATATATTCCATAAGCCACCGACCAATTCGGTTTTCGATTATATTCTCGAATCCGTTACATTTCCGATGAGTACGAGAGTTGATAGCCTTACATTCTCTCCCTAACTCGTAAAACTTGTGACACTTGCGACAGTTTACTTAACAAGACTCGAGTATCCTCGTCGGTCTCATAATTCGTCAATAAATCATACCACTGTCAAAATGAGGTAGCAAATTACACATTGCACCGACCAAATTTATCATACGGAATTCCTATCCCGCGAAGTGCATTCACGAAGATCGCTAATCACACAAAAATCGCCATCAAAGCAACGAGTGGCGGTACAACATTTTTTTGCATCTCGCGAAGATGATATCGTACAAGCAATTAATTATGTCAGATATTTTGATAACGTCGGAAAGAACAATTCCGTGTGCAAGACATGTATTTGTTTGTTCGCCTTATCGTATATTACTCGACCTCTTTCGATAGCGTTTCGCGCTGGGAAATCAGAGAAATGGGAACGTTTTCATATGATTCACAAGTCTTCCTTATCCATTCGCAACTTATAGATCTAGTTTATGTTTGCGTATTTGTCACAAGAGTAAAAAACAATCAATCCAAAGGCAGTTAGCTTTGAGAGCTGGTCTACTCTGATGAATCAAAGTACAGCAAACAACGACTTTGTTGGCTATCTTGTGGGATGTCGGCAGCGATTCTAGCGTGGCACTTTCTTAATACCACGCGTGAAGTCATTTCTATCTTGAAAACACATGCTGAATCTTTACATTATGTAATGATAGCCGCTCGATCCGTAGACCACACAGCCGCAAATCATGCAGCTGAGAGAGAGAGGGAGAGAGAGACGGTTTTATAGCGAGACTACACGACGTATAAAACATGTATGACTTGTACGTGTGGTATACACAGTTGCTTATGGTTAATGTGCTACTGCAAAGTAGATGTATGTAGTTTATTCACCCTGAACTTTAGGCGTAGGTTGTGATCGGCGACTTCTTCTCCAATGAGCCAACAGATAGTATAATTTTATTTTGACATTGACATAATTTTTTATCTGTTCAATTCATTGAACGCAGCAGACAATAGACGGGCGTTCACTGGGCGTGTGGTTTTGAACAAGACATCAATATGATTCTGTAGTCACAGTGAAATCTCGCGGTGTTACTTTATTGCTGAATCTCGTTTCTTGCCTTACCCAGCACGGCCTCGCCACGCCCACGTCTGTACACGGTCCTGATTTGATTTTTGAACAAATATCATCGTCGATTACTTTTCAAATACTTTTGGATGGATGTAGAACTTTGAATAATAAACAATTTAATAATAAACTGAAATGAACCGGAATACGATTGTTGATATACAATGTTCTTTCAATTCTTTCCTAGTTACTGAGGATTACCACTGATGAATGTCAGCAGAAATTGTTCGGGTTTATTTCAATAATCCTAATCTTAATATGTTATTCAGGTGATTAGTTTACACTAAATTTATGCATAATCGGACATACCCAACAGTGAAGAGAAACTATGTCGTTGGGTCAAAAGATTTGCATCCAGTCTTTCAATATCAAATCAAATAGGAATCCGCGGTTTCAATGAATCGCATCCGCTATGAGAAATTGCTTGTGTACAGTATAGGGTGACGGTGGTTGCGTCACAATGTTGCCTTTCGTGTTGCTCGCTCGTGCCATTGCCGTACCAGGTGCTGCGGCCTGTCACGCTGTTCAGGTAAAGGTAACGCACTTGATATCAAGTGCACACTTCCATAATTTATCTAATGATTCACGCGGAAATCGGGTACTGAAAATAATGGAAATCGGTCCAAGTTGCGGTTCGTATCGCGATATTCCTCTGCTATTGAGGTATGTGTGACAGAACAGGAAAGTGATTCTTTTATTGTTGTGACGCACGTTGATAACAATCCATTTTTACGAAATATCAGCATATAGGAATCTCGCTGTATACAACAGTCCAATTAAATGGTACTTTATACCAGCAATCACGAATGCCTTTCGTAACGCGATATCAGTGTTCCGTTTATCTTTGAATTACAGTTTCGGAACAGTCTCTATACTTCAGTTCAATTTCAAGTTTATATAGGGGCTCGTCAAGCACATACTCGACAGAGCATGTTTATTGCCCACTCGGATGCGTTGACGATAAATCAACAAGTTACGCGTGGGTAAGCACTAGGGCTGGGCAAAATCGAGTACCCGGATGATTCGATTCTGAATCACGTATTCTGCTTCGAGTCGAGTCGAGTAATCGAGTATCACTTATTATGACGTCATAACCGAATATAGTATTTCAAAGTACAAATATGTACCTTTTATGCCACCACAAAGAATATAGTGTCCGTTATCCATCATATTAAAGATAGCTAGGTATTTTTTGGACCACACTGATTTCATTTCACTGGGTGGCAATGTTGTGAAATGTTCATGACTTCAGAAATGCGTTATTCCCAGTAACGTTCGTAGCTTTGTACTATATGTATTGTATGCTACGGTACGACCAGTCAAGGTTTCAAGGCTTCGTCTGTGAGAATTAGTATCGAAACTTTATCTTGTTGATAAATTAACTTTCAGCGGCGAGGAGCGTATAATTTCAGTACTCGAAAAAATCGTATTTTACTACTCGAATCGAATCATTAAAATTACTACTCGATTCAGATTCGAGTACTCGAATCATTATGCCCAGCCCTAGTAAGCACTAAGCAGTCACTAATCTTCGGCGTGTGGCCACTGGCCAGGTGGTAACCGCCGTGGATCCACGTACGTCTCCATCGCACCTCTAATAGTATATATCAGATAAGTAGGCTTATATTGATATATTTCTCACAGAAATATGATACCCATAATCTCATTCCCTTCCCATCGTACAGTGTGATGGTATTATACGAGAATTGTTATATGAGATATTTATGCTTCTCTCTACACCAGATATTATACAGATACTATCAAAGTATCTGTCTGGATATATGAAATCCAAGCTGCGCAGTGTTCAACTATAATGGTGTGGGTGCTGTAGTCTCCTGGATTCACCTATGACCTCGGACTGATCGTACGTGGAATCAAATGGCGCAAGGCGGTACGAAAGAATAGCGCACCTGTCAGAATGAATCCTCAATCCGAGCAATATTCCCACATAAACAACTCGCTGGGCCGAGAAAAATGATTCGAGGCTCACGGTAAAAATTGTGTCGCTTCTTGAGGGTACACACAAAACATGGTGGGAGGTTACTTTTTGAAACTCTTCCCAATACTTTATACTTCTCAGATATATATTTCCACAGCCCTATTCAGTTGATAAGTTCCGGAGTCTTACATTGAAAGTCTACCGACGGAAAGGAATTCCTAAAACATCGGCTCATTATGTAGATACTGAATTTATGCATAAGCTGGAGTGTGTCCGCTACAGGAAATAGCAAACGTACGCTACACGTATAGACAGGTATAGAGACACATTACGGAATTTACCCACTCCAAACTATATTCAGGACCTGAATAGCCAATCACTGAGTCGTTATCATAAATTACAAATTTCAAAGGATCGTGGTGGCGATAAAGTCGCATGTTGACAAGTTTGCGTATCTGCGCTTTCCGCCTATCAGTTTAAGAGGAATTCGCCGCTAAAAGCGCGTGTGGTTACTATAACATTCGATTGCATACATACACTTGATTTTATCAAGCCACCCACTATCGCAAGCGAAATCTATGGTATACATAATGTGATTGCTCATAGATGTCACCGGAAAGCCATCGTAATGGAAAAAAAAAATAGAATGTGCGATTAACAGAGTGACAAAAGATAATTTTACGGGGAATTCGTGGAAGACAAAATCTTGATATCAAACAAGAAATGGTGACGTCGCCTTGCGCTGTCTTCGTTGGTTATTCGTGAATCAATTAAAACAGAGCCTAATAAATTGACCAATATAATATTTTATACATCTGATACACCAGAATTTTTATTCACTGTTGTTATACTTTGAATGCATGCGGTATAAGGGTTTTCCACGCGACACAGAGAGACATTCATCAATAAAATTGCTGCAAATAATAGGAAGCGATGTGGATGAGCATATGCTTCCATCGCACCCCTCTTGATTTATTAAAAATATATATTTTCACGTAATATCGCAAATGCTGCTATTGTGGACAAACTAATCACTGACGGTACTTCAAGTATACGCAATGCGACGCCTATGCGATTACTTATATTTTGATAGGCCTCTCGCTATGCTATAAAGTTCTTCTTGAGTACGCTATACCCAGGGTGTCCTGTAGACACGTGCGAAAGTTTCTCCAAGTAATATATGGTCGATTGGAAAAGAAAAAAAAAATATAGTTGCTACAAATATGTTCAATTAATAAACTTCGTCGCGACTTATCGACACCTTTCAATGCATTACGATACTGCATGCCCAACATTTAAAAAACAGGACAGCGTTCACGTTTCACGCTTCGTGGCGTCATAAATTGTTAGTATAGATGTAGCAGTAGTGTCAAAATGCATAGAAGAACGGGGTGGGAGAATATGATAACAACTGTGCGAGAGTTCGCACCCACCGAAAGAAACAAGCTTCGCGCAATTACGAAAGCGATACAGCATGAATTCGTCTTGCAGCTCGCCAAACACATTGGTTCCCGCTATAACAGCGTTTCTTAACCGGTGATCCCTTGAAGTCCAGACACACACTAAACTCATACAAATGATTGAGGGCTCGCAAATCATGGCCATCATTGGTTGCAGGTATAATTTAACCCGATCAGTATATGATTGTTACTGTTGTGGTGGTACTTCGTGTAAAGGCGTATGCAGGGGATGTTGGGGTTCGAATTCGCAATCCCGTCCTTCTGAAATGCTAATTCTATGTCCAATATTTGTAAGCTCATTTGCAATTAAGCAATTGGTTGGCATCGCACTGTTGCTTTCCAACCGAACAATACGATGACACTATCCAAGGCGAAACCTCGGATTCTGAATTGGTCTCTGAGTGGGAGTAACAGAAATCATACACACACGTATACTATTTTAGTGGTTTTGTTATTTTTATTCTCTTTTGACGCACAGTTCATATTGTTAGGGTTACCATATTTTGGGAATCTGAAAAGAGGACACTTTGTAAAAATTCCAGACTTACAATACCGGAGCAAAATCCGGAAAAATAGGTAAATATATTAGTTGGTTGACTAAAAAAAGAGCATTTTTCCGACTCGTGTCCAGAAGTATACACTTTTTTTTAAAAGAGGACATTTGGGCGTCCCCCGTGGACACCTTCAAAAATGTCAAAAAAGAGGACAAATCCTCTTAAAAGAGAACGTATGGTAACCCTAATTTTGTATACATCAGTAATCTATAGTAGTGTATTAGAAGTGTTGTTAAACGTGTGTTGCGGTAGAATTTTGATTTTATGACTCAGCGAAAATTGGGGTTCCGCGATGACTTGCAGATTAGCATAGGTGTTCCCCGTGTCAGTTAAAGCTAAGAACCACTGCAGTATAACGAAAGCTCCAATCACTACATGTCTACGTTATGACATTAGGTCACAACAAGATAAACACGCGTATATATATACATACATACGTACATAATATTCCTTACCCTATACAGGATCGGTTTTATCTGTACGGGGTGACGCTCGTAATTCCCGCATGGCATGTCGGTTACGACCGCATGACATTGGAGTGGAATCGCAACCGCACATCGGTAACTTTATAATCGCGAAAGATAAACATTGCGTTGCGGGACAAGACGAATTTATCGGTAAATGTAGATAAAACGAGATTTGTCATAATCCGTAAAATTTTACAATTCGAGAGTGGTGGCCGACGGTAAACACAATCGACCGAGGGGTTACCGGCACTTTTAGTCATTTCGAAATGGCTTTAAACTCATTTTTTCTCACGCCTTTTCCGCAGTTTTAATATCCGTGCGATGCGACTCGCTAGAAAGGTATGCGAAATATACTGTGCGATATTGCATTCACGATAATTCAGTCCGCATAACTGCAGATTGAAAAATTCATATTCACTCCGAAGAGAAGTCAATTTCATTATTCTTAGTCAGACAGGGCCGATGATAGTAGGCCATATAACATTATAAAATCAATCATGTAGAAATACAAGTTAATGCTCATTATGTATCCGCTTATTGGCCATTCACCCATTGCGTGTTGGAACAATGATATACGCATAGTAGCACCATAAGTGTCTTACAACGGTGTGGACATGAGAAAATCTCACGGCTCACTGCGATTGGTCTACGTCACACTTTCCATTTGGCTAAAGGAAATTTGACGGTAATTTGTGACCGACTTGCCAAGCGCGAAATTTTATAAAATTGGTATCAATCGAAAGCTACCGAGGTCCTGATTACGAAATAAAACACGCGCGGCATTATGTACTTGAATTTCAGCAGTAATGACCCACGCCTAGTATCCCGCGCCCGTGTTGCCCATCCAAAGGCCCTGGGTATATTACTTACCTAATAACCCATAACAATTTAACATCCCATACCAGGGATCATCGGATTTATGAAGTAGACTAATACATCTATAAATTCAATATTTTTGTGTTAGAAATGATAGAATCCAAACTATAACTATATACCAACTATAACTATAGTCTTAATTAATTATTATTAATATTATTATTTAAGTTAATACCAAAAATACGCTGTAAGACTGGAATGCACACTATTTCCCGTCGCATGATCTATGTTACGCCTGTTAAGAGTAACGACATATACCCAGATTGTGCATACGTGCAATGCAAGGGATAAGTGTATATGCGAGTACCGGTATTTGACAAATTGGACATTATCCAGTTTCATTGACGGGACGGTGATGAATAATAACACATGAAAGTCATTTTCTTGCCGTTCCGACAATAGAGGCATTGTCGCGTCGCTCAATTATAGAAATATGAAAATTTGATACTCGACAGAAATGTTGAATCAGCGCGATCAATGATGAACGACACGCAACTTCCGAACGATTAATCGGAAAATGATTCGTCAAAGTCTTGTGACGAGTGCATTTTCGGTCACGGTCGATTGCAATCTGTCTTGTCGCCATCGCGACCGCGTGCCGTAAAGTCATCCATCATGCTCACGAGCCAACGCGCGGTATTCGCTTCTGCATACGCTCGCAGCGGAGCTTGACAAAGCTGGCGAGAAATTCACCACCCACTTCAACAAAAAGATGGCGATTATCAGAGGTGGTCAGTAACGAAGTGCTAACGTAGGTTTTGCCTGCATGCTTGTACAGGGGTGTCAAACTCAAATTGTGTCGCGGGCCGGATGCAAGCCTTCAAATCGCTCGCGGGCCGGACTAGCCAACTGCAGTGGGGG
>ATSW01043675.1:0-15247 GCA_000444245.1 Botryllus schlosseri
ATGACTCGACTTGCACTCGAGTCATTGCGCATGACTCGAACCAAGTCATATGAATCGAGACTGAGTCGACCAAGACCGACATTTTATTGTAAGATCGAAGAATAGCAAAGTAACCACAGTATTAGGATTTTGTCTATTGGTACTGGTACTTGAAAATGCGACCACAAACTGCTAAAAGTGAGGAAACTTAGTATATTATAAATGCGAACCATACGATATCACCAACAGAGTTAGGAAAAGTGGGTTTTCCAAGACTTCAACTGGAAACTGAGCTGTCAACAGAATGACTTGGACTCGGACTCGAGTCATAATACCCCATGACTCGGACTCGACCCTCTACTCGCTGACTGGGACTCGGACTTGACTCGGTGGTGAATTGAAAATGACTCGACTTGACTCGAATCAAAACTATAAAAGTGAGATTGACTTGGGACTCGGACCCTTGTGACTTGGTTGCTATTCTGGTGTGAATACACACTTTTGTCGCTGAGAGTGTACTCAATCACTGACAACCTCTAGTAAACGCCGAGTTATTTGCAAACACAAAGACTCACCAGTTCTGATATTTGCAAGAAAACGATTTCTTCCACCAGCGACACGGTCTCGGGGAGAGGCATTCTGACGTCACCGTAAACGTACCTGTGACGAGTGACAAATTTCATCAATTTTGTCCACAGCAGACCACCTGGACACTGGAATTGTTCAAATATAACTTTTTTGGGGATTCCTGGGATTCACTGATTATATTGTAAGGTTTCCTAACAATCGCTGCACACCAAATTTGAGTCGATTCCAATTGGCAGATATGAACGCACAGCAGTTTGAATAATTTGAATTTATTGCGAAAACGTTTTTTTTTTTTAATTCAAATTTTATTGTCAACCCTATGAAATTGTGAAATTGTCAAAAAGAACTCCTGTGCGTTCACATCTACTAGTTGGAAACGAGCCAAATTTGGTGTGCAACTTTTTTCAGGCCAACTAATAATTTAATCACTGACTCCCCAGAATCCGACAACGAGTTATTTTTAACAACTCCACTGGACTGGTAGAAATTATATATTCTAATTGCCTAATTAGAATAGCTACAGCGAAATACCAATAATCTTATTCTAATCTTATTTGTGAAATGTGTCTATGCTCTCATATTAATGCTATTCTAAATAATGTCAGGTTTTCCTGAAAATACTACAGAACTGTGTAGAGTGAAACGAACTAAGCTTAGTGTACTGACATTTGCCGTTCTCGTGCTTATCAGAATGAATTATGTTTTGATATAAGCTGGACACGGATTTTTATAGTCTTTCATTGTAATTCAGAATTATTTTTTCAAGTTTTTGCGCGTTTAGTCATTCTCATTCTTCTCTATTTTAAATAAGTAAAACTGTGTAGCAAGAATTCTAATTCTAATCTAATTCCGAGAAGCTGCAAAGTTTCAAGTTGAGTAACTCAGGCCCACTATGTTGACGGAGGACGGCCGAGCCGTGACATCATCGCTCATTACGTACGCAAATTGATGTGGTTTTCGACAACGCAAACGATAAAGACGTACAAAATATCTGCCAACGAATAAGCCCTGCCATTGTCACCCGAGGATAGCTGGGTTTTTGAGCATAAGAGACAACAAAACTTCGTTTCTGTAAAATGTACGGCTGACATAAAATGTCAGCGTACAACTCACGAAATTTGTCCCATGCCGAGCTCGTCTTGATGTTTTTACGGCATGTACACCGACTCATGATATACATATACACGATCTGTGCATGCATATGCATACCATGAGTGCATGATGTGCATATGCCGCTGGACGAGGATGGTGCAGGCCGATATAGTATTGTATACGGCTTTCTAAGTCTTGCACCACCCCTTCGTGCTATCGCAGTAATGCAGGGGTGTCAAACTCAAATTGCGTTGCGGGCCAGATCCAAGCATTCAAATCGCTCGCGGGCCGGGCCAGAGAACTGATTCCAAAATGTTACCTCGTGCTCTTGCTTTCCACTTAAATATCTATCATATATAGATAATGCACGGACCATAGGGTTTTCAAAGTAGCAAGTCTTAACACCTCTATTCACGAATGATGGACTTGGCAAAATACGATGATTGTCCGATTGAATACAGTTGAAGACCGCTAAAACACTGGTGTTAGGTTAACGACGATATAAGTTGCCATATTCTATGCTTCCTTTGATTTAGTCGTGATCTGGCGTTAGCCTGCATATGCGTTGTGAGAAATGCAAGATATTTAATTGGAGACGTGGACGCTGGAATTTGGTTTCGCGCGTCCGGTTTCTCTTATGTCTGGGGATCTATTGGGTCGAAAGTGACACAGCAGTGCGATCATAGATATTTCAATTATATATTTGTGTAACTAATATATTTTCGATGTAAACTGCATATAACGGTTCCGCATTGACGTTTTCGCTTCTGTGAATAACTACTACTTCTTTCATATTTGTATAAAACTCTGAACTTGGTGCGCACTTTTTGCCTTCCTAAAATTGGATGTCAATTTCACCGACTCGTTACTAGTGCTAACTGGAGTGAAACCACAGCGCCGTGGTCGGGTAGTTAAAACGGGGCCTATGAACAATGAACATGGAAATATTTCCTGCAAAAATATCAATATTTGTTACAAATGTGTTCGAAAATATGAGAATGTTTCAATCTACTCAAAAATGCTTCGCGGGCCGATGAAATCGGCTGGCGGGCCCGATGCGGCCAGCGGGCCATATGTTTGACACCCCTGCAGTAATGCATGAGCCTTAGCAGGGAAGTCATGAATACCAGTGTTACTAATCACGTCTTTGGTCTGAACCGGCCGGGGATCGAACCCACGACCTTACCATTACGCTATCTTGCCTGTTCTGGACAATTCGTTCTAGGAATGTTTGTCGAATATTCAACTGACTTGTTTGTTTGTTCGTTGAGGTGTTTGACCACTACTACGGTCATTTACACCAGGCCAATTACCTTCATTTTTATTCAGTAGCTGCCGACTTGTAGAGCGGCCCACTTCTAGGCTTTTTATAAGATACCGCTTACGCAGATGAGATGGCGAGGAGGGGCCTAGATAAATACCACTGCTATCTCTTTACCTACTGACTTGATAGTGACTTGACGGCTTTCCTTATTTGTGTTTTTCAATTAAATTAGTACACGATGTGAGACAATTATCATTATCAATAGGATTGTTTCTTCCTCTGTACATACTCAAACGCTATAGCTTTGTTATTTTAGTTACTGTGCGGAAGAGGCGTTTCTGATACATGTTAAAAGCATTGTTACAAATCATATGTACCTTCGTACTCCATCTGTATGTGCTTATACTAATTTGGCATGTGTCAGTTGGAATAAAATGTCGTGGTTGATTTATACCTCGCTAGAATTGTGCAGTTCAGCGTGCTACCTTTTGGGTGGGAATACACTCACTTTTCGCTAAAAGTGCGGATTTGCGTCGTGAAATGTACAAGGTAACTGGTCGACAGCTTTTTACATCGAACGCAATTGAAACACGATCTTTCCGTACACGCCGACGAGACGACGCGAGGGATGATAAACAACAACAAAATCGAATAATCAGACTCGGGAATGCTACTGTTTACGCGAGGATCCAACTTCCAGCTACATAATCCATTCTTTAAAATTGACATTTCCGTATTCGTACCAGACATACGGCGATTACTGCGTGTATGTAATCACTTCTGAATCGCAAATTCTCGCAGTAGTTGATTACGATCCACGGAAATGTAATCACGATTCCGTTTATATTGCTCCATTAAACTTGAGCCTTGAACACATGCTCGAATGCAATACATCGCGTATCTACCGACTATACGCGTGGATAATTCGGGATCTTCGGCGATAGCCAGTACTTGCAATGTAAAGCTTCTCCAATGATGGTCGAATCAGAATTCTGGTGATTGTAATCGAGTATTTGGCTTATCTAATCGAATCCATTGTGAAAGGACGATTGCTTATCATGTTTTTTTTACTTTTGCGTCAGTAAAACCGTTGGACTTGTATAATACGATGGTCATTTATGTTTTTATCAATAATATACTATAGAATGAGACATTACAACGCAGATTTTTGAAATTTTTCAAAATTTGGACAATCCTAATGTTCACGAACCGTCATTTTTACTGTCAATAAAATGATACAAGTGGCTATTCCGTATTCACAAATGTCCAGTTCAGGCCAGAGTCCTCGCAAATGTAAGAGAAATGCTAAGTAATCGCCTTTTCACAACAAATCCATTATAGATGTAAAATATCCGATTATGATCGCTTTAAAAATACTGTAATTTTCGCAAACGATTACGATTACAAATACGACTGCCCTGCGTCTGATTCGTATCACAAAAAGAGCAGCAATCAAGAATGAAGAGGGCTAGTAAACCGTATCGAATCTGGTGTAGGATATCAAAACGTAAACTTGAATCTGATACGATACGTTACGCTTGGCGTCAACCGACTCTGATTAGTCACAGATTCTTGGCGTGCCTCCGGTTAGCCTTGTTCGGGACACCGATTGAAAGCGAATATCTACTAAGGTCAGGGTTAAGCAAAACTAACCCGCAACGACTCGGGACATCGACATCGCGTGGGAATTTTACTGCGCGTTTTTGTATCGCATTTTGCGAGAATATTCATATTCCGGATGCGGTAAAATGTATATGCTAAATCGATCTAACAATCGGTATCACGCAGATGTTTTCAAAGTAGTTATCGATAACACTCAAATAGTATAAACAGCGTCGTAATTAATTCGTACCCATGTACAAGTGCAAGCATATCCGGGTAGGTTTAGAAGTAAGTATTCTAGGCCTGCAGTTCTGACTAAAAACGTAGAAGCAGAAGTAGTTTTAAATCATAACCACTTGAGTACTCTTGAAAAGTTGGAAGAGTTCTTCCTGACCGTGGCCACCTCTGATATCACGACAGATCTGCAGGCTATAAGAAGAACTACTTAGGGGAGTTGAAATAGGCTCAATTTGACCATTGACGAAGTGACAGTCCATTACGTACTATGCACAACGGAGATGGCAGGCGGGCCGCATCCGGCCCGACAGTGGTACTGTAGTTTCACTCTACTCACCACTAAGAGCAAGTCGGTGACATTGACACTCAATTTCGAGAAGGCAAAATTGCACACTGAATTCAAATTATTATGGAGGAAAATCGCCGAAAAGTAGTGGAGGTTACATGAAAAATATAATAGTTACATAAAAATACAACTCAAATATATCCGTGATCGCACTGCTGTACCACCTCTGATCCGAAAGTCCCCGACTTCCAGAGAAACCCGTCTCACGATTTCATGATAATGAACCATATTACAACATCCGAGATAGCGGTTAATCCATTGTAGGGGTCACCAACGTGCGGACAGCGGGCCACATGCGGCCCACTACATGATTTGAGATTTCGGAAGAACGCTTGGTAAATAATTTCGAAATGCAGAAATTGATTTAAGTTTACAAATATTGTTGTTGTTGTTCAAAGTAAGCTATTCGCCTGTGTTGTCCAATATCGCTATCCCTCACTGGCTGAAACGGCTTCGCCGATAGCACATTTCACTAAGGAAAAATCAGCTGATATGAATGTGCAATTGTGCGTATTGCCTTGACGTGCGATGGCCAGACGCTTACAAAAACGACTTGGGGCTTCCCCGCAAGATCAAGCTTTACGACGAAACAGTGTCTAGGTGACCTCAAGTTTTATCCCGTATTTTGCGCAGCTCAAATAGAATGAAAGTGACGATCGTGATGTTTTGTTGTATCTATATTTATTGAATCAAATAGTTTTCCTTTTGTGGTAACTATGCCCGCCGCCCATGTTAGAGAGCACAGCGTTACACTGATGTAAATATAGAATTTTAAAAACATGGTTGTTTGATTGCGTGGCCTATTGTACCTCGATATTGAATTCATGCAGTCCGAGGCCTCTACGAAATTTCAAAAGTGGCCCGCGACCCGTTTTGAGTTGGACACCCCTGATCTGATGTATTCCTCAAGAAGCAATGCTAACGCTTGATTGCGACTAAAACAAAAGGAGTATAGAAATATGTCAACTTCTATCGTCGTCAGAGCGACTGTTGTAGCGGTATATAGCCAAACATCGTATTTCGCTCATTCCGTTGATTGTGAATAACGGAGTTGGTAGAATACAGAATATAATAATGCTTGATAAAATATTATTCAAGTGAAAAAACAAAGTCATGCGTTTCGAGGTAACATAATGGAATTAGTTGACTTGTGCGGCCCGCAAGCGACCTGAAGGTTTGGATCCGGCCCACGACGCAAGTTGAGTTTGACACCCCAGAAGACTACACCATACATTGTACTGTACGCATTGATCGGAGCGAGAATCCCAACAGCGTCGGCCACAGTCGGTCACACACGGGACCCTCATCAGCTGAAAACATTTCCCCAAAATGAATCCGTATATTTTAGATTTCGTTTCCACTCATCGACATCATAGCGACAATCATTTCAAAGTCGATGCCACGTGCTACTATTTATTTCCAGTAGATTGTTATGAGGAATACGCCCGAGTGGGTACGAAGTCCAACAAGCGGGACCATACACATTTTCTCCCTATTAGCAGAACAACTTCCCTATCGCAGGCACTCATCTTCAATACCATACGGGAAGCAATATGTAACCGACAATTGTCATTCTCTTTAGAAGCGTATTATGTATTTGGATCGAACCACCTCCATCTTTCCATTTGAAGCATATTGGATATCGAAACCGAACTGACCCTGAATCTGACTTGGGATGGTCATGACAGGCGAGTTCAATAGTTCTATATCAGACCCGGGCAAAGTGCGGGCGGCGGGCATGCCCGCGAAGCTATTCTGTGCGGCCCGCGAAAGGTTGCTTGGAATTCAAAACATAAAACTTGCTTTTTGAATGACTAAACACATTATACAGTATGTGCTTCAATTTGTGACGTGATATGTTTCCAAATAAACAAGTCAATCAGTGAATACGATTACTATATGACTCATCATATTTATCACCCATTAAGGATTAACGGGCATGCCAAAAAAAGTCGAAAACTGAAATTCAAAGAAGGTTCAGGTTTAGAATTTAGAGCACTAAATATTCGCATACTTGAGTCAGGGGTAAACCCATCCTTTCAGTGTTTGCCAATCATGGCGCCGAGATTAAGGATTTTAATTGAAGTCGTTCGTATGACAAAAGCACGAAACACTCAGTCAAGGGAGGGCGAAGTTTAGAAAAACTGCAAGCTCGCTCAACATCAAGACTATTTAAGCTGTACACTGCTCGGAAGGCAGCGACCAATAATATAAGCTTTGTACTATTGCATGTTATTATTATTATACAGGTATTATACAGTGACGCTTATCGCCGTTTAGGCCTTGTGCGTCACGACACAAATATTGGTACAGTTCAGTTTCATTGACAGTTCAGTATCTTCAACATCATGCAGTGGTCATTGGACGACTTTCAATCACGCGCATTCACTCTTTTCACTCTTTCTCTTGCATGTGTCCGTCTTTGGGTCTCGGCTGCCGACTTTCTGAGAGTGTGGCTTATATATACCCTGTGCAGTGGTTCTCGAGCTGGGAGACGTGAAAGCATCAGAAGGGTGGCGCGAAGCCAAAGTTTATTGAATTTTTTTTGCGCGCTCCGCGCAATATACCCAACTTATAGTTGTTGCTCTGTATATTGTCCGACTTCGATATTTCACAATTCTGTCATCAACAGCCATAATCGTCCATGCCATCAAACTATCCGTTGGGATTGCTAGCATTCCAGTTGTGCTTTTTAATATTTTGTGATATCATGATAAGTGGGCGCGCAATTTTTCACTATTATGAAGGGAGGCATGCCTAAACAAAGTTTTGAGAACCACTGTTTTAAAGAGTTATAATCGAAGAGTGAGGATAGGGTTTTAAATAGAGCTAAAATGCATCAGGTTTAACATTCTCTGGCAGCTAATAGATATTTTTTAATTAACCGTCACTTTCTCATTACCTATAATATCAACACATTCACTAAGCAGCATTTATTAACAATGTAATTTAGAAATAAAATGAAAATACGCTAGAGAATATAGCTAATCTCTTTCACTCGGCCCTCCAACGTATTTCTTTTTTTCTCATTTGGCCCGTGGAGGAAAATAATTGCCCACCCGTGCTCTATATAGTCCATGCTATCATTAGAATTTAACGGCGAAGAAAAACTTACAAGATTGCAAATAAAGCATCAGAATGACTATAGAGTGGAGGAACAGAAATTCAATATACAATACTCAACTGTTGATATACAAAGTTACTTCGAGTTCTCTACTAGTTGCTGACGATAGCCCGTGGCGAAAATATTCGGGTTTACTTCAACATGAATGAATAATTCACTGCGCAATTTCAAAACTATGTTATGTGACCTCGAAACAAAGTTATATTGTCATATACGCACGCCTATTTCAGTGATTAAAACGAGGTGGATCTACCTGAAACTATTTTTACTTCGTAATGATTATAGAAAAGTAATTAATTTGACTTCAATGCTGCTGAAATACAGACAACTGACTGTTACGAGATATGGTCCAGGTATAGCAACCAACATAACACCTACTAGCTATAGCATTGATAAACATGTAGAAATATCTCCTTGATGAAACGTGATTAATTTGTGCATACTAAATTGGGCACCACAGTCATCTACGGACTCTGGAAAGCGACATGATTATAATTGAATCAATATTGAAAACGAATGACTTGTCCGCAATCTAAAAGAAGCAACCATAGCTGAAAGCGGTATCTGTGATTAGATGACAAGACATCTAAATACGGATTTTAAATATTTTGCTGGTGTCTTTTGGATTCCAATCGAAGACATAGGCCTATTTATTCGTACCATGCAGCTCATACCAGCTATACTCGATCATCCTATCTCTACAAAGTTTTTCGAAACGTCCATGAAAAGCGCAGCAGACATACCGGCTGACTTCTGACTTTCGTGCGGGCTAGACATACTACGGTCGGCGACGAGTCATGCGCAGACATCGATATTCCTCGCCCAGACATAGCTGGCTGCGACTTTGCAGTGTGCGAAGTGTATGCGTGTCGGATAACATCAGTCGGACACATCGAGCGCCTGATTTATTCGATTCTGAATGGCGTAATAGGCTTCGAGTCGAGTATTCGGGTTCGGGCATTATGACGCCGAAACAGTATGAAGACGTGAAAGTTGAAAGTAGAATTAATAATAGATTCACATTCTAGTATTCGAAGCTTGTGCCCACAGCCCACCCCTACATGGAGGTTTAAAAAACTTGCAGTAAATAAATTACCATCCGAATGCCAAAACGCGACGGCGGGCAACTGAGTTCAACTCGCCACGACAAGAATTCAGAGTTAACCGAGGGCGTGCGTTGTCAAAGTCCAAGTCTATTTGACGTCATCATTTCGCCGTAATGTGCCATCACGTCACGGCATCATCCCACAACCCAATACATGCACGCTGAGCGTCTCGCCGGCTTGTCGGATCGATTGATGGCCGAAATATAGCGTTATAACGAAGCAATCGATTGGTAACCTTTCTTCGATGTATTAATACCGATAACCACTTAACGAGCTGTGGTAATGGGTGGGAGATTTGAACCTCATTGGAGATTGTCAATGCCGTCACCAAAGTCAACGTAACAAATCAGAAAGACAATCAACCAGGTGAGAGAAAATAATCCTTATCAGGGCTGGGCAAAATCGAGTACCTAACTTTAGGGCGGACCCACAGATGCCGATTGAAAAGTAATCGCCGATCGCCCAAATCGGGGATAATTTAATCAGCGAGCAAGGCCACCTGATGATTGTATTGCACAGATGCGAATTCTTCAGTGAATTATCTTATCCGGGATCACTGACGCAAAATGACGCAAATGACTACGTTAACACCACGCTTGTGGTACGTACGCACTGTGTAGCCACTGGGACATCGGGTCTGCGGTATGTACGGACTGCGCTACCACCCGGACATCAGGTCTGGGATATGTTCGGACGGTGTTGCTACTCGGACGTTTTATCTGGGCGATGATCGGACTGTGTTGCCTGATCTGGGTGACACGGCGGGGCATCGGAGAGCAAATTACCTTTTCGAGACAGCTCATTCGGCGGTTCAAATTTGGCCGATTAACATTCCCTGACTAGTGGCCAATCGTCATCTGTGCAACGGAAGCAGGTCGATTACTGACGTTTAATCGGCGATTACGGATTGAGTCCTAGGCTTCGAGTCAACGAGTCAAGTATTATAGTCTCACTGAGTATGGATGACTTGATAAGTTCATAAGCGTACCTCTTATGCGAGCACAAAGAAAATAAAGCCAGTTCCACACCACATAAAGACCATACCTATTTCATGGCACTTTGTTACAATGCTTCGGGTCAATGAAGACTTCAGAGATATAACTCTTTCTACTCAACTCCAATGATTACAATCAACATACGATTTGGATCCGAGTACGCGAATCATTGTGCTCAGCCCTAATGGATACGACAGTACTATGATAGATGCCATAGAAATCGCAAAACCACAGCGCCGCCACTACAGTTAGTAGATGATTCCCAGGTTACATTCGCCACGAAAGTTGCAACAGTATACAAAAAAGCTTAACGGTAAAAATATGGCTCGAAAAGATTGAATAAAAGGCTGGTAAAGTTTCAGCATGATCGGTTGATTTGATACGCAAAACTATTTACTACCGGAGTAGGATAAATAAAACTTCATAGCGGTCTACGTAATTACAGAAGTCGTTCAGCAGGTAAATGTTACCGTCCATTAGTAAAAACCCAATTCTTTAAGATGACGTCATGTTTTCCTTACGTACATGCAATGCACACACGAAAGATCGAGGTAACAATGTGCTGAAAATTGACAAGCGTGTCGGCGTACAATGTTCGAGCGCAGGTGTTGAACAGGAGTTTCCGACAGCTCACAGAAATACACGATGGTTGTAATCGAAGGGCGGACGCGAAACTGCATTTCACAGTGCAACATTTCCAAGTGAATTCAGGAAATCGCTGTGGCAACTTTACATTATACATATCATATTACCAAAGCAGGATAAAAAGAACCCAGAACGCATAGGCGAAGAAAGATGAAGAACAGTAGCATAATCCACATCAATCACTCGAATCTGTTATTCTGATAACTCAGTGATTCTTGACCGGGATTCTCTGAGGCAATGCCAGGGGTTCGCGGCACCCGACTCACACAGAAGTCACACGGATTTGCAGTAAATATTCATTATGTAATCGTTTTCTTTCGCGTGAAAATCATGTTTTAATGGTCTCGATCTTTTAACAACGTTAATGATGTACAGTTCATTTGTGCAACGGTATTCTGTAATGTGGCAGTTTCGTTTTGTGACTAGGCGAAAATTCGGGGTGCGCCCAAGGCTTGTAGATTAGCGTAAGGGTTCAGTAGGTATAACTGAAACTGTAGTAGTATAGCTGCAGATAGCTATGGAGATATCAGAAAGTCGGCGACCAAACCCTGTTGAAATCGCCATCTTCAAGCAAACGTGATGAGAACCAATGATAACTGATTGCTGTTGCATCTCTCCGCATACAGTTGTCAGCAAGACTTTTCAAGCATCGAATTGGAAGCCATGAAGACGGATTATGTCGTGCTTCCCAGCAACAAGAAACTGTCGAGCATTTCCGCATCCCTCGCTCCAGCGAACGGGAGAACCTGCCATGTGCAGCTAGTCGACAAGGCGTGTCGTCCTCACCCATCCCGATATAATTTGCCCAGCAATCGAATTTGTTTTGCTAACCGGAAGATACATTTAAAAAAAACTGTAAATAGAATCGACCTGTTGCACAAGGGCATAGCTACCGCGCCATAATACAATACAAACAACAACAGTTGTGAGCAAGGTTTTTCAAGCATGTGTACGACGAAGAGAAAATTTCGTGCCCGAGTTCCGACTGAACATAATTTCCGTCTGCGCCTTTCCAAAACACCTCCAAGGTAACAGTGTAAATGCATATGGTTCGGTGTGTTTTATCGTTTCAGTTGTGTGCGCTTCATGCTACATTCTATTAAAGGAGCCCGACTTTAGTGCGGACCTATCGAAAGGGTACACGCAGTTGCAAAATAGGTTTGGGCACCCCTGTTCTACAGAATCTGCGCCAAGGGTTGGGGGATTGAAAGATTGCTACAGGCCAGAATAGAACAACTAGTAAATTTGGAGCTTTTCCAAATTATATTAAAATTAGAATTACAGCTACACAGTTTCTTTCAAATCAGAATAGAATTAGTATTACTGAATTCGTGAAAGCCAGGAAATTGAATCAAGTTCGGTTCGTCTTAAATCCATTCATTTCCATAAGCATGAGAATGACGAATGTACCGTATGTAGGCCTACATTGTACAGCAACCTTGGATCGTTTAGCATTATACAGTTCTCGTGTAACCTTGCCAGAAAAAAACAGAAATTAGACCAGGGTTTAGTTAGAGCATAGAGTTGTCCAAGTCTGGTTAAGGCGGTTCGACTCCTTCCTATCCTTTCATTGTATCGAAATCATGATGTGCTCTTGAACCGTTGAAAAAGAATAATAACCATACGAGTGAATGAACGATGTCGGAAAGTATAGGGCAGAAGGGAAACGCGGGGAATTCGCGTCCCCCGTGCCCAAGAAATACCGGACACTAAGACCCGAAACGCTATCCTCAAGAAGCTCCAAGTTACGAAACTGATATGTAACCGAAGTGATTCTCACCGAGTTTGCTTTTCGTTTTCGAGCGCCTCGGCATTGAAAGTGAAAAAGTGACGCTAGATACGAAGTTATGAGGTTCGCTCAAAGACACGAAGATTCGAGAGAAAACAAGGTCGCAGTTGCACTTTCGCTGATAGCGAGAGAATCCAGCTCCAACACTGTACCATCGCAGCCAGAATTTTAAATTGTACAATGTACATGCAGAATGAAAGCACATTTCGTGGGACATGGACTAGCAGCGGATAGAAAAGTCCTGTTAGTGTTCTGTGAGTTGTATTGATGAGATCAGGTCGCCGCGTACAAGACAGGAAAGGACCGTGGCAAGAGTCAAAGTAACGGAGGGTTATAAAATAGACAGATGGCGGTCACTGTGTTTAAAAAAAACGCGCCCACAACATCGGCGTGTTAGAGGCGGGACTGATTTGTAGTGCATTCCAGAGTTCGACAAATAGAAAATTTACACTATAACTAAAATTACAACTTATCAGTTCTTTTCCACAGTGTGGATTACAATTAGAATTACTGAATTCGCAAAAACTCGGAAATTCAATTAAATTCCCAAATACAACAAAAGTCAAGTTCGTTTTTTGAAGCATTAGATTGGCAAATGTCAATACACCAAGCTTCGCTCGATTAGCACTATCCAGTTTACCTGTAACATTTTCAGGAAAACCAAAATTAGATTAGAATTAGATTATCGGCATTTCGCTCTCAATAGTCTATTTCTACAAGTAGAATTATCAAGTTGTCGAGGTCCGCTGCTATAAGATAGCCTGCTCTAAGAGTCTCGGCCGCGCGCTACTACGTCAATTTCAACATAGTATGCATAACATAACATCGTACCTTGGGATATAACATACTACGAAGCGACTCCATAGGCCGAATTACATACGCTTACTTCGCCTTCATTTCGATACTGAATGTCAGCATCCACGTCACTGTAGAGATACACGCGACGTCAAGACATCGAAAATTTGCAGACTGCAACGCGCTGATTAGCGAGAGTTATCGAAGTGATAGAGTATATATCAATGTCATTACTCAGCTCTTACAAAAGTAGATAATTTTGAGTATACCGCCAATTATTTATAAGGCCAGGCAGTGAGCAATGCGCGAAATCGTGCTACTGTCCAATCTTCCAGAAATTAGCCGACATTATTACACGTTTCTCGTAAAACGAAAACGTTCTGCCAGCGAGCCAATATTTAGCAATTTACAAGGAAATTAGGAAAAGCGCTACTCCCTTTAAAAAAGATATCGGCTATCTTTACACCGGTAATAATTTACATCGGATTAAAAGGCGCAATTCAATTCTGTTCTTTGACAATAATTATCCGAAATAAAACAGTATTACCGCCTCCATTCCAATTATATCATGCCGTTTATGATAGGACTATTAACGACTATACTTCAGGATACCCGTGAAAAGCCAAAATCTTGAGGGACTTGGTAGCAGCTAACTCGGAGTGTGGTGTGATCAGCTCATTCAGCAGTAGGTATATGCAAAGTCAGGGTGTGTTAAGGCCTAAAACCAAACGCATGCTATGATAAGACGACTGTACTGCGCATGTACAGTGTACTGTACATTATTCAATGGTTGTGGAATGATAGCAAGCTCAGTCCGCAGTGCGGTTAAGGGTCGGTACACGAAAAAAACAGTTGAATCATTCCCTACCAAATGAGACTTACATAAGCCTACACTACAGGGTTGGACAACAAGAGAGTTTTCAGCTTTCCAAGATAAATCAAAATTAAAACTAGGAAATTGAATTAAATTCCGAATTGGAATAAATACAACAAAATCCAAGTTCAGTACATATCAAATCAGAGTTATTACTCCTAAGCATGAAAATGACAAATGCCATTACGGTATATTTTTATTTCGATCGATTATCTGCTAAAACCAATGTTCTTGGCAGTATTTAATGTATACATGGACTATATGAATTTGGACCTGCTGTGTCCAGTTTGCAACGTGACTGTGCTCCGGCCTCCGGGAAACATGAAAAACGAGCAGTGATTTTTGCACTTGCTGAATTTGACACTAGAAGTATGATAAAAATAACTATTATTCCTATTTTTATTATGCAATCGATGCATCCATATTACATTACACATTGTACGATTGAAAATGAATGTCTCAACGAGGATGAGTGTGGATTGTGATATTCGGCACTTCAACTCAGCAGTTGATTGTATGTATGTATATCGTACATATTAATACATTACTGTATATGGGTTATGGTTCGGTAAGATAGGGTTAGTTTAGGGTATGGGTCAGGATTTGCGGCCGCAAGTGCCAATTCAGCATGCCCAATTCACTGGTAACAGAAAACCTACCAGGCAATAAATAGATTGGACCGTTCTTAGATTATATTTTCTGCAACGCTAGGATACCGGGCCTCGGTGAGGGCAGTATTGCCACTCAAGGTTTGTTAAACAACACTCCATTTGCCAACTAAATAACACTACATCGACAAACAACACACCAG
>ATSW01043683.1:0-10763 GCA_000444245.1 Botryllus schlosseri
GATGAGGAGGAGGAGGAGTTGTAGAATCGTGCTAATGGCGGATATCACGTGAACAGTGTTAGTGGGAATGACATTGGAAATGTACTGTCGACAAAATTATTTTTATAAATAGCAGTTTCATTAATTTTGATGAAAATAGAATAATAGATAATCGATTTTCGTGAAATATCTATTGATGATCGATTTGAATCACGAATTATTGTCTTTCGCGTCTTTAATTACGAATGTCATAACTCGAGAGGCTACCTTTGTTGTTCATGGTACATGTAATTTTGACACCACTCCATCGCCACGTATGTATAGCTTTAAATTGATAGCAGTCATGAAATGGGATGAGTGTATATAGTCAATATTTTGTAATCATGACTCTTACACTACTATGCCTACATGCCCGTGGAACATTTGACGTACTATATTTGAGCATCTTATGCTACGTAAAGGGCACTTAGGAATTCTTAGTCGTGAGTATCGTCCGTAGTAGCGGCGTCTTATAAAAACCTAGAATTGGGCCGTGCTACAGGTCGACAGATACGGAATAAAAAGGAATAAAATTGGCCTGATGTAAATGACCATAGTAGTCGACAAACACCATGAATACCACAGCAACAACAACAACGTGGGTATACAAGCATCCACGACTGTTCAGTGTTCAAGCACTGACGCAGTTGAGATAAGCGATGGGAGGATCTTTCCTCTCACACTTGGTCAAATGGGTGCGTCTTTCCTTTATTTGGTGTGCCTCTTCTTTGAGGTTTCCTCATATCAGCAGATGTTTCCCGATCAAGACCGTCGTGATGAATGAGTTTGCAAGGTGACCTATTTCCATCATAAGTGATGCCATGCATTCCTAGGATTTTATATTTACGAATAAGGAGGTTTTGAGATATCAGAAACTGGATAATAGGTTTTAGCAAGACAAAATACTCAGTTACTTGTGGCGATCAGAGAAACTCTGAGTAATACTTTTGATGAAGTGATTTGACCAAGACGCACCCGGCTAGACTACATGTAGATATATAGCTTTGTTTGTAGTCGAGAATAGGTTCAGCGTTGCGACTGGAGAGCACATAAGATACGTGACTTTACAGTAGTCCCGCATACGAAATTTAATTACGCATGGGCATTAGCATGGATCGCTGAACCCAGCCTAGTGACAGAAGGCCTGATATCATCTCAGGATGTGAAATGTTCTTTTAAGCACATCAGTTTAAACCCTTCGATTTCAAATACCACTTGATACTTATATATGTTATATACTTGTTAACCACCTGGAACTTGAAACAGAAAGTGTCAGCGATTACGTAGTATTGATACCTATTACCCGCCGCTAAATGCGTGAGAGTACAGCATACCGGCGTCTGTTGTCATATTCCGGATATACCGTCAGTATATAAAGCATGTATCCCAATGCGACACAGTAAATTACCCCGGTATGTGTAGCAATGTAGCACGTGTAAAATATACTACGTACCCACTAGATTTCATTCGTGGATTATCGTAAGGTTATATAAGTTATTTTAGGGCCCTGTATAGATGATGTTATACATTCCGTCAAGACGATAAGACACTTACCTAGCTGTTGTGAAATGAATATTTTACAGTGAAATCATTCCAGAGTGAAAATACTTGAAACTTTTGTTAAGTAAGGACTTTGGAATTCGCCTGTTACGCGCGTTACTTCGATACTTTGTTATCATTCCCGTGTTATTTACACGGAAATCAGTTATAGCGCGGCTTGAACCTGGCACTCAATTTCGTTATATAAAACCGGAATCCACATTATATGATAAAAGTAACTATAGTTTAGTGCTAGTACTATGAGACCAGGATATGAACCTGGCATAAATGTACAATGAAAGGACTCAACAGCACGTTTTATACACGTGGTTCCCAAACTGATTCGAACGCAACCCAAGTCCAAGCGTATAATCTCCGAAAAATACATTTTCATGTTATCAAACATAGTTTTTTCAGGCGAGTGTTGAATAGTAAATGTACAGTTGAACGCAGCTGTAGTAAGCCAAATGATGGTGATGCCACTAACATATACTTCCTATTTGCAACAAGTGGCAACGTTTTATTGAGTACGATGCTCACCTATATGTACATAAGTTGTAAGCCCGCTTGGTCTAGTCACATACTCCTTACAAGAAGGTTTCAAGCTGAGGGACCCCAAAATAGTTAAAATTGACGACAACCAATGATTTTGCGAGACGAAGCATTGAACAGCTATACCCGCATGCCTACCCCTCTAGACCTTGCGCAATATTAGCATATTATGGCTCTTCTTCGTGATGTTTGGTGATATCTTCGACCTCATGATGTAGATTTCTATTATAGACCAAATGCCAGGAAAATCTTACTGATACATCAAACGTAATATTGTAATGCAAGGGTGAGCACGCACCTTTAATCGGTCTGTATTGTCTTATCTACTTGTCTACGCGACACAATTATTGGTTAGGACCCGACTCAGTGTACCTGAAAGCGTACACATTAGCTGTAGCAGAGACCAAGCCAAGAACATTTTAAGTATGGCTTAAACTGGAAAAAACTCGGTACAATTTACGTAACTTTTACGACTACTCTGTTGCGGATTCTAAGATACTTCGAATTAGCGGTGCCGCGACCGAAATTTATATTTTTTGGGACCCGTGTTTGGATCGCAAGCCATACGTCGCAGAATCAGTTGCAAATCGAAGAACATAGCTCAGGTGTGACTGCGTTTTAATTGAAATCGTTCGTTCCAAACGGTGGACCAATAATAACTTCGTTACTCGAATACGAATGGCGAATTGGTAATTGTTACGTAGGCGTCTTTTCTACTCTCGCGGAAAACTAAATTATGCGTTCACCCGACAGTGTTTACAACAACAAATCTGTAAGGATTTACATAATTAAACATTACAAACCAGTTGATTCTTGTTAAATTCAATCACAATTTCCACAATGTGCGTCATGCACCAGACGTTTGTATTTCAAAACAGAACATGATGCCTGACTTTGTGGGAATCCTAGAATGCAAAATTTTTCCGTCAACTATATTTGTTTATTTTCATTTGCAGAAAAGTCAGCTGTTACGTAGATGGTGTTGGCAATTGGGTAAATTATGACAATCATGTTCCGTATTCAAACCTCCGTAAATTTGTAGTCTAATCTGAAACACCGTGACTCTAACTTTGGAACGCCCCCAGTACTATATTTACACGATAGTAAACTAGTTACATTGCTTCGTTTTAATCCCCGGTCAGTTATTGCCGACGCGTGGTTGCGTAGTGGCTGCGAGGGTATACGACGGGTTATGCAACAGAGAGCTGGTTGTAAATGTGACGATTCTCCAAATCGATTGCACTACATTATTGTTTGCAGTAATCTCGTCTGTGGTTTTGTAGGTGAGCATGTCTAACTGCGCGTAAGTGTTGAGAGGTTACAAATTCTGACTAGCTGATTGGATTGATAGTATTACCATATAATTACCACTAGATGTATTAGGTACGCAAAGTCCAATTAACATCTATTCTTTCTTCTGTTGCGGTTCAATTTTTAAAACTGTTCAGAAAAAGGTAACTCAGTGCCAGCATACAATATATTTACGTCTTCATCGCTACCACTCAGTTCAGCGTAAACATGTCTCCCCTATTTTCAATATGGAATAGTGTATGAAAATGATCATACGATATTTTATGTGATCCTGTCTGCGACTTTCAAATATCACCAATATACAGAAAACTTAATTCCATTTATACGCATCATCAACTCTTTCATGTTATGAGCGTGGGTTCTCGAATATACATTATATGCTACCCAGGAAGCCATGTCCATGTGCAACGCTAGATGTTGCAGGTATATGACGATGTTGTTTTGGTAAATTTAATTTTACTATGATCGCAAGCAACTTCGTTTTTCTCGTTGTATTTTTATTATTAGCAATTATACAATGTGTTGATCGAAATTAGAAATTTGGATTCACCAAAGCTGGTGCTGAGGATAAGGTAGTTTGAATCATACGTAATATCCGAGTGACCAATCGTATAAAATATGTTTTATCGACTCAACGTGAGTGAGTGTTATTGCTTCATTGTTACGTATGATATTTCTAGAGTACAAAAATACACTTATTATGCAATGTAAGTAATGATACAACAATACTTCCAATAATATATCAGTGCAACGTGACTGACCTGACATCCGAGTGACCAATCGTATAAAATATGTTTTATCGACTCAACGTAAGTGAGTGTTATTGCTTCATTGTTACGTATGATATTTCTAGAGTACAAAAATACACTTATTATACAATGTAAGTAATGGTACAACAATACTTCCAATAATAAATCCGTGCAACGTGACTAACTTGACATACGTACTTGCTGCGAGAAATGTTTAATCAAGCTGTTTGCGGATGCGAGACATCAGAAATCACGACGCAAACTGATATTTTGTCACGTAGCACAACAGCATCACCGGAATATATACAAAAAAGTTCCAACTATTGTGAGCTTATTTTTCTCCATTTCATTCAGCGCTGTCATAACGTTACCGCGTTAAATAGTTTACAAGTTGGTGCTCGAAATCGATGTGGCGTTCGATATGCGTATACTGTTTTTTTATTACCTATAGTTGGGTAAGTATTCGGGCCTACCATACGGCAGTACAGTGGTCGGATCATGGCGTGTGTATTGGGCCGAAACCCGACCCGGACCCAGCTTGAACCCGAAGGTCGTCTCAACACATGAGCTCTGAAATGTTATATCATCGATTATAATCAACTCGACATACTCGAGTGATCATCCGACCCGGTTTAGGCCCTTTTTATTCGCCAACCGGAGTCGAGCTCCGGCCGGGATCGGCCCAACTGAAATCCGACCAGAAACTGAAAAATCCGGTGCGACTACCCAATCAAAGGCCCCCGTCTCTGAGGCCACAATAAGCTAGCCATCGTAGTACAGTCCACTACTGCAATGTATACCTTTATAATTCTTTATAGTGTACGCCCTATCAATGTGTGCGGCGGCATCGGACACGCAACAATATAGAGATCGTATGCATATCACACTGACCAGCAATACCGAAATTATGGCAGGATAATAATTCACGATGAATGAGTAATGGACGATAGGTTGAAGGGATCTCGTAAACGACAACGATTAAGAAAATTGTAAAGCATTCCAAACCACTATGTGACTACCAAAGTTACAACTTAGCCCGGCGCCTCTAGTGACACGTGTTCATCAAGTAATATGTAGTTTGAGTTCGTTACACGAACTAGAAACGTATAAATCGTATGTCACGCAATCACAATCGTGGATTGCAGTGCTTTCCCGCTGCAAAGTCGTCGGCACACAGAAACTATGCCCTTCGTTTGGCGTCAAAATTCTATTTCAAGACACCGCTCTATGAATAGCCCACAACATTGCACTACAAACAAGGTACACAATAGGTGGGCATACAAGAACATCATTCTGTAGTCGCCGTGACGTATTACGTTGTTGTGCCTCTGGTTGCGAGCGAAACTACTTACTATATCCGACAAAACGAGACTTTCCCGGTATGTATCCGACGGAACGAGAGTTTCCGAGTACCACGCGAGAAAAAGGGGCGCAAGTATATAAATCAGGCTGAGTTTGGTGCGAGCGAGTCTAATACGGAATCAGCTACAATCGGCGCTACTAAAAGAGTATAGAAAATGTTTGATAAACTTCACAGGTGGAATGCTCCGGCTTCTCAAACCTACACTGATGTCATTAATTCGTTAGAAGATGCAACTACGTTTAGCTTCACTGTCCGTAAAGAGCAGCGAGAGCCTTTCAGGCATACTTGCATCGAACTGCAATTCGACAATAACGCCTGCTACACCGTAAATCGACGGATACCTGACAAAACCTCATTGGCAGTAGCGGTGCTCGGAGCCCGTGCCGTCACCTACATCGAAAAAGCGAAGAGTGTGACGTCTCAAAACTGCGGGACGATATACAAAAGTCAAAATAAATTGGAGTCGGAAGCGGTCATAAAAGTATTACTGCAAGACGCGGAAGAAGTCTACAACCTGTGGGATAAAAATTGTCGAGATCACGTCACAACCATGGTGCTTAAAGCAATGAAAGACAGAACATGGGAATATACGTCGAAATCTGACTTTTTGAATTTCGTCGAAAAGGTCCGAGAAGAAGACCGCCAGCGAGTCGCGGCCATTTTCATTTCCTACACTTTTTCTATTTTACAAATATCTTCAGCAATTTTTATTTTCAACGCCGCTACGGCCCTATTATTATTTCAATACGATAAATATTCAAGAGACATAATCACTTTATTGGTGCTCTCCATAACGCCTTCAAACACGCTTAATATCGGTGCTAAAATGGGTTTATTCCACAAACTGCGAGCTGTTACTTCTATATTTTGAATGTTTCTGACTGTTATTTATTTCACCGACGAAGTGCAATTTTTTACTTATCAATTGTCCAGCTACTGTGTTATTCTATCACTGTGATATTTATTACTCTAATAAATATTATTTTATACAAGCGACGCTGACTTCTACTGCAAAGTTTACTTATCGGAAACTTGAGCATTATTCAGCAAATGCCAGGATAAAACGTGCTGTCTTTGCGTAGCAGTGTGAAGATTGCATGAAGGGGAAGTGTGACCAAATTTGTGAAATTATATGCATAGATAGAAATTATTATCATTCTAGTAATCAAACTAGCATACATGTCAGCTTTCAAGAAGACGAATTTACTGTAAAGCTTGAATTTCTGTAAATGGATCTCCACTTCCAGAGATTTCAGACGATTCTACTGGTGATAGACCGGCATTGCTAAGCCATTTGTTATGACAAAGACTTCACCAGACCGGATTTCATTAATGATTGCAATTTGAATGGTTATCAATTTCGGCATAAATACACAATTGTCATGCAGATATTTATTTAAAGGATCCATCAGTATAGTTTAATTACCGATTTGGAATCATCAGTCGCAATAATTACGACGGCGGGATAAATTTTAGCGAATATGATTTGTTTTGTTTGAATTTGAATAAGATTGATTAGTAGATGCGAAGCCACTGGTTTTCGACTGATCACATATTTTAAGGGGTAGTTATGCAAAAATGGTATTTATTAATTCGATCCCCCCAAAAGAGTAAATCCTCGACTAATAACTCTTATTGGACCCACGTATTCTCCAGGCAATAAGTAAATAAAATGAGTACAGAAGGACGAGTGTATTCCGCTCATGCCAAATCCAAGCGCAGTGAAATCAATATAAAACAGATGTGTTAAACATGACATATATTTTTTTCACAGACGCTAATATTCGTTCGTGTCCCGCAAGGGAATAAGCTATACTTACACTAGTCCTCAAAATGATGCCGATGTCTAACCGATGCATAACGCGTTGCCTGCGAAATACTAAGCTAAATATTGTTTAGTTAGGCATATAATGTAAACCGTCTCTATGGGACATGCTCTGACTCTCTTACTTGAAAATGATGTCGGCGAATTTATTCTATAGTTTCATGCGAGTGCCATGGCCAAATGCGATCTTGCACGTACCTGGTGTACATGCCGCTTATGTGTAGTACGGGATATTGCCTGTTATTGTGGGCATGTATCTCCCAGATGCCGAATTTTACACTAGCTTATTAGTTGGTATGCATAACGTATCTAGGCTGAGACGATGCTTTATGCCGGAAGGCCGGAAAAGGACGACTTATTCGTGGTATTGCTGCAAAGACACTATTTGTGCGCTAATAATGTCCCTTATGTGGAAAGGAGTTATGCCTGCTTCAAAAGGTTATAATAAATCTGTCACGTTAGAGGCGGGGCTTCAGCAATACTACTACAGCAACTGAACTAGCTTATGATCTAGCAACTAACACAGATAGAATATAAACAAAAGCGCTAATTACTTATCGTTATCACCGGCGTCGAGCGTACGAAATACGAGACCTGTTTCGCGCGAAATACGATACTGAAGGACGACCTATCTATAGGAATAAGAAAACGTAGGGTAAGGTAACGAAAGTATGACGTGTCTCGGCTACATTTATTACTCTAGCGCCTGGTATCTGTGGAATGCACGGGGGTCAACCGCGTAATCGCGACGATAGATGAAGTCTCATAATCTCCGGCTATACTAGTGAAATTTGTGTATAGCATAATAGCAACATGTTACCCCTAATTCGTAGAATCCCCTAAATGCTAATTTTGTCGTACATATATCGTGGTTATATTTTATAAACTCCACCTGCATAACGAGGTACTTTTTGCGACATCCTGTTATTCCTGGAAACTAAACGACGTTCTTTTACACCATCTGTGCGCATATAGTATATGGGCGCTCCATTATGACATAATTCCATCGATTTGCAGTTACGGAAAGGCACTATCATAGTAAATCGAGACATCATGTACAAAACGCCATTGCCATATGTCTCATTTCTTCGTGATATCGACTCATATTGTTGTTATTGTTTATCGAAAGAAAATCTTGGCGCTTGATCACCAGTTGGATCGACTCATTGAAGCGGATCTAATGGTTTGCGTCGATATGTGTTGCATCGAAAATAAACAGCACTGGAAGTACACAAAATCAGCATTACATATGTGAGAAAGTGCAGGATATAAAAGGACGAGATTAATTCCATCATATATTGTAATTGGTAATTGAAACTTGACATCACTACTGTAATGTATTTCCGATGAACAGTTCTGCACGGAGACGAAGACGATTTAGGTCACCAAAGCAATTGGTGTCATTGAAGGCGACAGTGGGACATTCGAAGGTGTGTTTTTGTCATGTGAATCGAGGGGTGTTGACGTGCGATCGGTATCTATACACTATGTATCGTGTACACGATGTAATAGGTTACGCTTGTACCATAGCGCAGTGGACAAAATACAGTCACTTGTTTCTCATGGGTAATTAATTGAGATATACAATGTAGTTTTACATACAAGCCATATCGGAAGCAGGAATGTTAATATGCGCGATAGCTTTGTAGACTAAGCAATATATCTTTACGTGCGTCTGCCATAGCCACAACCAAGATATTCATATCTCGCAGCCCATTCTGATAATATGACGGGATACCAGTCGGATACGTCAGCGCTTTAACTTAACAACAACAAAGGTATGTGTGACGGACTAAATCTTTCATTAACAAATTATAACCTTTTAGTTACCCGCATCTGGCCGTCACGAAATTCAGGGATTCGTGTCACATGTTGCTCTGAATAATTTACCCTTTTAGCGTGTTATTCTTCTGATCGGACCCTTGTTCGCGACAAACCTGGCACGAGGCGCACCAGACCGTTCGCGGTGATAAGCGCCACCTCATTTTGTAGTATCTATAATAATCTTACAATCATTAATTGGTGTTTAGATTTGTGGTTATCGCATTCGGCTGTCTGATTGCATTCGCTATTAAACTATCCCGACCATGTAGCTTTATCATAAATTAAGTCTCCGCTAAATCATTTGTAGTACTATTATGTAACAGGTAGTAATTGCATACCAAGATGTATCAATCCTTGTTAGGCGGTAAGCGCCAATATCGACTTTTAGAATAGAATTTTAGAATACTACCAATACTGTCCAGTACCGTGATTTGGTATAAAAAAAAGTGACAGAAACGGGTTTCTGTTGGGTTTAGGTCTTCTTTGTTACTTCTAGAGGTGGTCAAAGTAGTCAAGAAAGCTACTCAAGTAGAAGTAGAAGAAGTCATGAAAAAATCTACTAAAGTACGAGTAGAAAGAAGTACTTGTTCAATTAGCCACCTAAATTTACTTGAAGTAGAAGTAGATTTGAGTGACTTTAAATCTACTCAAGTAAGTAAGTAGTTTTGAAAACGGTCCTAATTCGTTCACATGGATTGTCAACAGCTGCGAATTGAGCTGTGCGGAAGGTGCAGAGAGCTTGATTCGTATTGATGAATCCCAGGAGAAGGTATCAATTTTCGACGGATGAGCATTTTTTTCGCATCACAGGATGCAAATTATAGTATTGATATGAAAATGCGATACTAACCCTTTGTTTACTGGAAGAATATCATGGCATGGTGCCCTACCCCATATTATAAGGCCCCAAGTTTAGGCGCAGAGCAATACGTAGAAGTTTTATCGAATACTCTTTCATCACTTTGTGTGATTAGTATACGTTAATAACAAATATTGTGGACCGTAAAAAAGTTATATTTATTTTAGCTTTATTTTCGGAAAATAGAGGCAATACAAGACTTGCTTTAATGCTTCAACATGTATGTTCTGCAGACAAAAGAAATGCAAGTTATTAGAACTCAAAGTATGATACTCGCAATTGAAAGTGAAATACAAATAACACTTCTAAAAAGCGGAAACTAAATTTCATGTTTTTCGTCCATGAAGCTTCAAAGGTGATCTGCTAAAACAGGTGTAACATGTAATGGGCTGCTAGATTACGATATGATTTGTAATTGCTAGATTGCAAAATGGTAGTTTCAAACGTTACGGTGGGCCATGTCTACTGTGATGAAATATTTGATATGGGCGACAATGCGGTGTGAGCGGAACCAAGCAATCCCGTACCTTAATTATATTCACTGATACTTCCCTGAAAACATATTTGTCCATCATAACTACTGTGCGCGAAGGGCAACAAAATTCCTAGGCTTTACTTGACTTTTTTGAATATTAAATCTTGTTACTCCGTGAAAACAGCTCCGTAAGTCCTAAGGCTATCTTTCGTATTGGGGGATTAAACTACTTCTACTTGACAAACTGA
>ATSW01043754.1:0-15203 GCA_000444245.1 Botryllus schlosseri
GAGGTCTTTAGCCAGAATTTTGTCTCTTCCCAACATTATTGACTGGCGATATTGCCGTTGATCTTCATAAAATGCAATGTCTTCAAGCTTTCTTTCATGTGATAGATAAATGTCATTTTCTATTGTTGTTATGGCATCTCCACTTCCAATATCCCACAGCTTGTCCAAATTATCAGTAAATTTTCTCCTCTTACCCTTGGGTTCACTTTCCTGTTTCGGATTCTTCTTCAGATCACGCCATCTTTCGTGCAGGTTTTGAAGTGATCGCACCACATGTGATTTCTGCATTGTCGCAATTCTCGCCATTTTCCACACTGTCATTACATCATCCACCACCACAGTACATAGTTCATGAGTAGGGGTTGACTGAGGGCAATGCTCTTTCAGATGCAGCAAGTAACTCATTACTTCTCGTATAATAGGTAATCTCGAGCCACAGATGTAATCGCAAGTATATCCGACCAAGTACTGCTCAGATTTGGATCTTGTTCTTCGCTGCGGCATGTGTGCAATATTTCGCCGTTTTGCCTGTGCCATGACTGCACTATTGTTGCTCCAAATCATAAACTACTGCTATCGACTCTGAAGCATTCAAAGAACATGTGTTACAGTACTACTAATGACTCATCAACCCACAACTCGATTCTACAGAACCACAACCAGTGTTGCCAACTCCGGAAGGAGGAAAATCGCTAAAACTGGTGTCAAAAATTGCTAGATGTCGCATAATATTGAGAAAAAAGCGCTAAAAAATAGCGCTAAATCTACATTAATTGCTAAAGGTGTTAAATTGAACCAGTATTTCAATACATTCTTCTCAGCTATATTTCACTCGTCTGGGGCCAAAGTCACTTACATTATTTCTAGTTCATAATACGTAATAGTCATCTCTAAGCGGGACAAAACGTGCAGTGCATTTCGATAAAGCAGATCGCTTTGCGCAATGATCGGAATACGTGACCACTGACCAGGTTTGCAGGCATAACCGCTCACTATATAAGCGTACCTTGCTCGATGCGTCCATAAATACGTGATGCGATGTACCGTGAAAATGCACTTGACTTCTTCTCTAAACTGTGTTGGAGTACTTGAACACGACATGCAACTTGTCACACGTGTTCGTACACGACATGCGACTTGACCCGACACAACACGACTTGAACCGGGTTTGCCAGCCACTATAAGTAGAGACATTAAGAAAATAATACGAGGACCAAACCGGGGTATGAAATGTAATTAATCTGGTCTTAAACGAAAGCTAGTGTCACACTAATTCCGAAAATATGAATCAAATTCTTCTCAAGACAATGGAACGACCTCAAAACAGCCCCAAAAGTCTGAAAATCGGCATTGATCAGAACAATCGCTGGACGAAATCGGTCATTGTTATGTTCATTGTGTTGCGGCGGTGCCATTGTTGGAGCAATGCCGGTTTTCAAACTTTGAGGGCAGTTTCGGGGTACGTGGCTCCATTGTCAGGGCGAGATTTTATTTTGTATTTTCGAAATCACAGCGGCAACTATCTTTCGATCATTGCCAATTATATTACATTTCAGCGCTCAGGTCGGCAGATGTAGAACTGCCAATTATGCTACTCAGCAAGCAGAGACACTGTTTGCCCATGCATAACCGCCAGGAGTTGCGTATCTACTACCCAAAGTCACTAAACCATGAGAAATCGTCCAAACGTATTTTCATGGAGCGAGAAATGTTGCACAACTTGATGTTATGTCAGCCAGAACTGATCTTTATTGGTTATTTTCGGTAAAAAAGCGCTAAATAATCGCTAAATACTTTTTAGAAAATCGCTAGATTTATCGCTAGGCGCTAGATCCATATTTCTTGGCGCTAAACCGGATGAAAAATCGCTAGATCTAGCGCGAAAATCGCTAAATTGGCAACACTGACCACAACCGCTACTAACAGACTCTACCTCAGCAAAACAGACTTTCAATTTAGTAAAGCGAAGCTCCCGAATCCGAGTCAGCTGTTGCAGTAATCAGTGAAGCTTAGCCGATTACCCAATCAAGAACCATGGTTTCGCGATTGCCCGCCTTTACTGTCGGTTGCCCGCCCACTCTTCAACAACGACTTTCAAACGCATTTAGACAAATGTTAGCGGCTTTCCTGGGAGCTTCTTTCAAGCCCATTATTGTTTTTTAACAATAATCTACAGAGTAAGCGATGGACACGCAGAATTCCAAACATTTTCCAAATTTTGAACAACCCTAATCCGATTCATGTACTTTGTTTTCAGAATCATTCATTTTTTATCAAACATATTGATGTAACTAAGAAATTATTTGATTAATATTATTGCAACTTTTCCAGAAAAACCATTACAAGGAAAAGCCAGACGAGTTCAAAAGTCTACTTGGAGAAATGCCGGACGGAGTGATAGAATTTTTCACGACTCGTTTCAGCAAGCTAATCCCTTTCGTGTATCACGAATTGCGACCAAGGCGTACTGAACTTGGTATAGAAAAGTATTACAGATATAAGCCAGACACGTTGCAGTGACATAGGATAGTGTTTACTGTAACCATGTGCCTGAGTCTGATACAGGCCACACATGACTGAACTCGAGTAGAAGCCCATCGATATCAGCTCATTTATGACCAGGATTGTTTTAAAAAATCGAAATACGTCCGGATGAAAGTTACGATAATTCCCATATAGCTGCTATCAATCTCAGAGAGAAAAAATGTCGGTACAGACACTATTTCTAATGAAGCAGCTTTTTAGTATTTTGACAGCTGGAATCACTTTGCTAAAGACTGATGGTGCACCAGTTAATGCAGTACTATGTAATTCAATTTGGACTCACCTTTCTTGATCATTTATCATTTACTCATTTTTCTATTTGTGCTGATCCTATCAAAAACGTTGTAAATAATTTTCCGTTGTCTTATCAATAAGCTCCTGTGGTGTATTGAACTGATAAAATCAGCTAATAAACCAATGATGATGATGGTCGACGGTCACAGTACCAATTAGTTTTCGTTGTGTTTTACCACATCATCTTCAAATTTGTAGTTGAGAGTTGGATTTGTTGAAGACGTTGGATTGGAGAACACTGATATATGCTTTAATAATCGATAATATGATGTTGGCAGCCAATATATGTTGTGGTGATTTGTGTCAGACAAAATGAAATTATACGATATATACAGTCTACATCTAAAATCAAATTAATAATTCCAAATCAATTATTTAATTTTGACTGTATACAAGAACAGGGTAAGATTAACTCAATATGGGCAATTACAATTCACCAAAATAATATTTTAAATCTTCACAATTGGAATTGTGTCAATTAAAATCAAATGAGTCGCTATATATATTATATAGTCTGTATCTACAAAAGAAAGCCCATCCTTCATACAGTGAAAACTGGAAAAATTTTGTGCGGGAAGTTTTTGTTTAAACAGTCTTAACTTTTATGAATTTTGAAATCAGGACACAAAAGTTCATCATTTGTGACTACAGGACATACAAAATTTTGAATTTTTTTTGGTCATAACTAGGGCCATTTTTATATGACCTCAAAAAATCCATAATATGACTTTATTTTTCGGAAAATATTACTTTATATGACTTCATGTGAAAATCGTGTATTTTTACATGCAAACAACGTCACTCACGGAACTAAAGAGTAAAGCAATCGCAACATAACACATCCATTTTTATTTGAAGCCACTGTTGTAGTACAGTTTCAAGTAGTGCGGAATGTTAGAGTCTTTGAAGTTACGTTTGAACGTAAAATGACTTTAGTAAGGAAAATGAGTGCTCCACAGACGCTGATGTGGGTTGACACTTCTGCAGTTTTGCATAAAGCGATGGTGAAATGTCTCGTCTTTGTAGCTGCATAATTTTCTTCACATCGTTTTTGTCCAATTGCTTCTTTTGTAATTTTTGAGCTCAAGCGGATCTTTTCCGAAATCAAGGGCATTTAGATCAGCATGGGCGTGTACGTAGGCTATAACTTTCCATTACAACATCACATCAGGTTGACGGTGTACGTAGGCTATAATTTTCCATTTTCAGTATTAAGTTCGAAATATTGTTATAGTGGAGGCAAATTGACTGAATAGTCAACTTTGGATAGTTGACTGAATTTTTGATGCTCTTTACAATAACTTCACCTTCCTACGTCTCGGCATAATATTGAGCAGCATTCGATCAGCTACCCCAACGAGTAACGGCCTCAGTTTCTTAGTGCTTGATTGCTTCACCGCTTAAATTGTTACTTTTTATTTGAACTATACTAAAAATATGACTTTATAACTTTTTATGACCTAACCAGCAAAATACGACTTCATAACTTTCTTAATATGCCCCATAGGGATATATTCGTGTAAATATGAACTATCCGAATACCTAGTCCGTTGAGATATTAATGGTACGAAGTTACAACATCGTAACATATTTTAATATATCGGTTCACAGTCGAGCTATTCTACGCTTTAAGGTTAATATTATGATCTCCAATGATAAAACAATCTTTCGACTTATATTTGATTTTACACAAGGTTCGATTCCTTTCCTCTGGGAACTGGGTGACGTAGTCTTCGCTAGATCTAGGATGTCTATAAATGATCGCAATGATTAAGGACCTGTTACCCTGGGAACCTTCCAAATTGACCCATAGTTGCTCACAATCTCGATACGCAAGATTATAGGCCGATAGCACAGTGACTCGCAGATCAGATTTGATATAATTACCCACCCCACGCATTTGAACGGGTCGGTGAGTGAAGGAACGCTTATATCCATCCAATACTATATTTGAAATCGGATCATATTTGAGTTTAGTATCAAAAATAGCGATGGGAGTAGGCATACTATTCAGCGACGTTATAATTTCCGAAAGATTATCATTATTTTTCTGGAGGGATCTCATATATGTTAAAATGAGATATTGTGAATCGGTATGGGTTAAAGAGCCCCCGACAAGATGTTGGTCAATTTATTTCGGGAAATATATTCACATTTATATATATTGTTAAAGTTTAAGCTTTCATGGGACAAATGTTGCAAACAGTCCGTGGCATTGCTATTGTATTTGTCATATTGCAGACTAGCAAGATAAAGGGAATAATTCGGTAATGGAATAATAATAAAAAAAGGCCGGAATGAAAAGTGATGCGCTTACTATGTATAGGTTGCGTGAGGGAGAATAGTTGATCACATAGGACTTCTGTAGATCACTCTGTTTTTCAATTAGAAATGCTGATAAGTCAACGTTCTTTATTTGCCCAGATTGCCCATGTCTGGCCCATAGGGAAAATTTGTGCTTCGTTTTCAGTTGACGGACAATAAATTCCGGGTACTTTCGGTAATATTTTCCGCGATAAAGATTGAGTTGACATTTTCCATCTTTGAGCTCGAAACATCCCGAAGTTTCAACCTTGCAAAGTAGATCGCATCTCGAATAGTTCGATCGAGGAATCGCAATTGTCCCACCTTGCCCAATGCCCATACATATGGCCCCATTGATCATTTGCTAACATCGTTTACTTTTTCTTTTTTATTTTACTTTTTTAAACTAACATTTTTACAGCCAGACTGTATAGAGTCAAGTGTACCTGTTTGATGCAGGGGAGTTCAGACTAGTTGACCTTCACGGCCGTATCGATCATTCCTATCTGATACCGAATACTGTGCAAGTGTGCAACTGTGCATGCATATTATATGATCTCATCTGTAACACCATCATTGCCGCCGGTTGTTATGTATTTTGGTTGGATGAAAATATAAAGACTCTCTCTCTCTCACCAGGATAGGGGATGTTTTCGTAGCATCTCGGAGGGTTTACGATAGCACAAAGGCCCTCTTCATCCAATCTTACCTCGATCGCTTTTACAGCTATCCGCAACGTTCTATTTGTTGGTAATGCCTATAAATTTCAATAAATCAAGCTGCGGCGAGATATGCGGTCGAGCTAGTCAATGCGAGTAAATGCAGTCTCCATACTTTCTCGATTAGCTTCGACATCTGTTAAGTTTTTCTGGACCTTTTTCTTCTAGCTCTAGCACATCTAGTCTTGTATTGAGTTCGTCCATTTTTGCACATATCTCGGAGGTGTTGCTCTTGAAGGTGGCAATCTGCTGTAACAGTCGATCTTGGTTCTTTTGCAGCATGTTGTTGGTCTCTCCAGTTAACTTTTCTAGCAGCAAAGGCAATATCTTCTTTACCAAATCTTCCTCATTCAACACTATCGTTCTTGTGGTGCGAGACATAGGCCTACTCTATCGACACAACTATCCGATACATCTGCTACGTTTCGCTCAGCTGCTCTCAGGCTAAATTACACGGGAATGGGCACCATACCATGATTTTCCTGAAAACGGGTGCTTGATGAAAAGAATTTAAAAACCGCTGTTCGATAGGAAAACTTTATCATTTTCATCACACCTATGATGCGTTTGAATTCTTATGCTGTTGGAAATTTGTACGGCTGTAATGCAACAGCACCAAGCCAGCTCTCTCACAGTCGACATATTACAGTTCCCAGCTTTTGAAAGTTCGTGACTGCTTTTCAAAATCATTTACTTGATTGAGTAGTAATAAAAGTCAGTAAAATTTGAAGTAGTTTGGACTACTTCTAAAAGCACTACTTCTATTCGTACATGAGAAGAATTTTGCACCGCTACTTCTACTTGAGTAAACCTTCTTGATTACATTGGCCACATCGATGTTTGTTACTGCCATTACAGTAAATACAGACCCAGTGGCGAGATAGCGCAGTGGTATAATCCGCGGCTGCAACACCGATGGGTGCGGGTTCGAGTCCACCTACGTGTTGGAGGTTTACCTAAGCTCCTCCTCGCCACCTCATCGGCGTCAGCGGTGTCTTACAAAAGCCTAGAGATGGACTGTGCTATAAGTCGGCAGTTACGGAAAATAAGAGGAATATCGGCTTGGTGTAAATGACCATAGTAGTCGACAAACACCATGAATACCCCTCCCCAAAAAAAAGACTCGCATTTAAGTAAATGACGCAAACGGCGGCAAGGTCTTTTAATGCTCACGGTATCTCGGCAATACTCTCACCAATAACGTAGGTAGAGTCTTTTGTTAAATGTAACATACATGCTATCATCATCGGCCCGCTGTGGATTAAAAATGACGTGGATACCATTCGACGCATCCCTCTGCCTGCGCCAATGCCAGCAGCTTACGACATGTGTTTCGAATAAGAGATTGCCACGCATTTCTCTTTAACTTAACTTGACAAAGTATGAAAACTTTTCGCAGATCAGTCACGAACTCCTCGCGGACCGGCACTGGTCCACGGACCACAGGTGGCCGACCACTGGGCTAGCAGACAGATTCGAAGCTGACCCAAAACGGCTGGGCTCTGGGGATGTAGCCCGCGGTTTGGATGTAAGCCTACGTACCGATCGGCTGGGGCAGTGGCTCTCAACATTTTGACCGCGCGGCACTCTCTGAGCAGAGAAAGAGTTCACCCTAGAACCACCATACGTCAAATCACTGCTCGGTACTATATTATGATGGTGTTGTCTAAAATAAGGGTCATATGCTCTTGGCGAAGCATTAATTTCGCGGTCTCATTGCCAGTGATGACCTTCTCCAGTGCTACTCGGAATTTGGAATTCCTTAATAATATAAGGTCAGTCGGATGTTTACAACCCTCCTCAATTACAGAGTTATATAACACGAAAGCTTTGTATAGGCCTATATTTATAATAATGCGCATCGAGAACAAAAGCGTTCTTTAGAACGCGCCCACACGAATAGTCAGATCTATTGTCAGGAAATCTTTACCGCAGGTAAATTACCTACTATTGCGTTCTGTTTTTATGACATGATGTATGACGCGTATTTCCTGCAGCAAAGTGTAAGACAAGGCTGATGTAGTTGCATTCAGTGTACAACTGTCAAGTGTCAATAACTGTTCAGTTCAGCGAACGTACGTCGTTTTCCGTGACGACCTTCGTAAGATCGGGAGTCGAGATACGCTAAAGCGGTTTGGTGACAATAATTCGGCATTAGAACGTTTCTGATTTACTACAGTAATAAGATTTCAGATTTCATCAGAAAGTGTGAACGAGGCAGAGGTGGTCAGTAGCAAACTACTTCTACCGTTTTTGAAGTAGGCCTACTCACATAGTTTTCCTCTATTTCCAGTATTTACTGAAGTAAATCAAATTTCCCGCTACTTCTGCGTAATATATAACGCTATTTAGATATATATCGACTTTTCAATCAAATAAAAAGGGCAAAAGAAAACAGGAAACAAAGAACATCAAGAGAATCAGTTTTGGGCTCTTGTTAAGCGCCTCCAGCGTGAGCGGACGTGGGCGTCTTCGATCGACAGTCCGCGTTGCGCTAGGTCGGTCTCCATTGTCGAGCGCCATGTGGTTCTGTTCCAGCCACCTCTGCACCATGGCTCCGTCGGAATGTGGTTGATGATGGCGGCGGTTGGTTGATCGTCTTGATGCCGCACTAGATGACCGATTAGGCGAAAACTTCGTTCTCTATTTACAATTTTTCAAGTAAAAGTATTATATTCTTCCTATGAGAGAGCTAAAGACTGAGATGGAGATGTTTAGGGTGGGTTTTCATCGAGTACCAGCAAGAATTAATATTTACAAAAGTTAAGTAACGTCCATTTTTTCATCGTGCTTCGTGGAAATAGATATCGAGTGACAAATATGTTTTGACGAAATTAGGCTATCGGCCAATATATAGATTTTGATGCCCATATTATGCCATGTTTTATTGATTGCAGTATAGATATGGCACAACAAAACGTTTGGAACTATGGTACCGTATGGTAATTTAGCGTCTAACTATCTATAGCACTAGCAGCAGATGACATGTCCAGCTCACTGCACCTTGCAGGTTGCTCGGTTTCCAGCTTTTGAGCGTATTTATGACTGCTTTCACAACTACTAACTTACTTGAGTAAATTTAAAGCCAGCCAACTCTACTTCTGCAGGAAGTAGATTTAGGCTGCATTTAAAAGTACTACTTCTACTCATAGGTCTACTTGAGTATATTTTGCTGTCGCTGAATCTACCTGGGTAGCTTTCTTGACTATACTTTGGCACTACCGTGGGCTCACGCAGACTGACTAATAAGTCTGTAAATTGAGAATTGGGTATACATTATGTTGTGTTTGTTGGTGAGATGAATAAAAATACAAATATAAATATATTTACTGACTGACTGGCTGTAAATCTTCACTAGAAGTAGAAAAATGCCGCGAAATTGTATCAAGAGTGCCGCTAACCCAAGTAATAAGATTTGGAAAATAGCCTATTGTTCGGTACGGTCAATCAATCAGTGGTACAATTATTTTTATCCTCTCAAGATACACACTGTACAATGTGATAGACAAGACCTATGATGTAATGAGCAGATTGGAGAATGCCAAAACAACCAAGTACAGCTTCTTAATCTGCCATCCACCTCCGTCCAATGCCCATTGTAACAGTGTTTCATCTTATTTTCTTAAACTTCATCGCCATTTTCATTCTTTCTCTTGAATTCGTCCTTGATCTGGTCTGTCTCTGGGCTTTTTTTGTAAAGACGACATAAGCACGTAGAGAGGGATAAGCATAAACTTACGACATTTTACAATGTGCTACTGTCGAAAATTGAACCGGGTCTCCAGTGTTGATTGTGTTGGATTTTCCACTCGCCAACTCCCCCATTCTGTTGAAGTAGGACTAATACTAATAGGACTTTCATATTCTGGTAGCCTATGACAAATTTCTGAGTGTTCATAAGCAACATTTGTTGACACGAAATTGCGATTCTGATTTGGAACTAAAATCTATGATTCTGATGTGAGGTTAAGCGGCAAAATGTATCATCTAAGATTCTAAGTGATACAAATATGCTAGTCCGTTCAAAAATGATGTGAAACTTCACAATATTCAGAATGTGATACATTTTACTTTGATAAGGTGAATTATAAGTAGTCAAATAACAAAACCGTTAGAGTAAAGTACTTGAGTATTGATGAAAATTTGAAACACTTTATTCCTGACCCAATGACCATCTCTTGATCAAAATATTCATTCAAGAGACTGACTGTGCCCAATATTTCCTTATTACTCAAACATCTTCATTGTAACCTGGTTCGCCCTATTTGTTTTTTTCATTGACTGTTCCATTTGACATATTTGATAATGGATTAGAGCTTTTGCGATTGATTGAAATTTGTCAAGAATGTCTTCATTCCACACTTCGACTTGATTCCTAGAAAAACTGTACATGGGCTATTGTGTGTGCACTGACATTCTGTGAATGTTGTCACTTTCATAACTGTCCACTCGAGTACATTACAACCAGTCCAGTACATTATCTTCATAACCTAATTAACGGTACTTGTAACCCCAAAGATAAGATGCCTCAACCCTCTTTTTTTTCATTTTACACTGTCAAGCATAAAAAGGGGTCTCCATCTCTGATTTAATCAGTTTTTGCAGGATCAGGCCTGCCTGGGTTGCCTTGAACTTTACACCCCGGAGATTATACTTCCACCAGTCAATTCACTTGGAATATTTTGCGGATCATATTGGGCAGATGAATCTTTTCATCTTCAGACTCGTACCACAACTGAAGCAGCTCTGGGTAAAGCGTCGTCGATGTCATTGAAATATACTATAAGTGATAAATTGTATGATTCCAATAATCCGAATTCCGTTCGAATATGTATTGCATTTCACAGAAGCAAGCCTCAATATCCTTGTCTAATTCTATTCTTATTATATACATAAATATTCTCCATATGATAACGAGTGCAAGTATGTTGCATAAGCTAACATAATGTCATGATGAATTGTAAAATCTTGTTCAAAATATACTATTTACATCGTGAAATGTCAGCAATGTTCCAATTTATATACCATTTAGTGTTGCGGGATGACGTGCATGTGATAGGCTATGGTTTAATATGCCCATTATTTAATTTTTATGTACTTGTCAGAATCTTAGTTCATTCGTTTATAAAACCAATTCATGGTAACTTGAAACATGGAGACAGTCGGGAAGGGGGTAATCAAACGTAAACGTAAACATTTTTACAAGGGAGATTTCTCGCGAGTGTATGAGTAAGTATAGCTAGTAAATAAGTAGTAGGCCTAATTCAATTTCAATACAAATTTTTCTCAAATTATTCAAGTGGAGAATTTGATCAGAAGAATGTGATTGTCAAAAGAGTGAACAAGGATAATAAAAAGTCTGTGTCTGAGTTGAAATATCTCCGAAAACTAAAGAACAAAAATGTTGTCGATTATCTTTACCACGTAAGACTGTAATGAGACATTTTATTATTTTGTGATTGAACTTAACTTGTTTTCTCTGCCTAGGAGGAAGACGACGACTTTTTGTATATTGTTCTGGAGAAATGCGATAAAACATTGGAGCATGTAATATTTTTTATATAAGAATCAATAGTTTAAACATGTGTCCTTTTGTGAACTACCGTATGTCATTACCATTACTATTGAATCAAAAGATTCTCGTGTAGAAGAATCCATTACTGCTCAGCTATGTAACAATTCATACGCATAATTACGTAATATTTATCAATTTCCATTTATATATAACCAAATGCTAGTTGTTGATTCATGAGTTGATATACAGTTTATAATGGCAGTTAATGATTTTGAGTACAAGTAACATTCAAAATATCTTGCTTGCAACTGCACCATAGATATGATTCAAGATTAGATATCCTTTCCCTACTGTTTCTGAATATATGTTACAGATACTAAACAATTATTATAGAAGTAATGCATATATGCTTTTTTTAAGTTCACTGAGACAATTTTCATTTAGTACATTGCAAATGAGAAAAATATAAATCACATCGGAATACTGTGGCAGATTGTGAATGGAATGGTATACATACATACCATCAAGAATCTAAGTAATGTCACTGTTTCTCCGTTTATAAACTCATTTACGGTAATAGATTACTTATGTAGTTCACAGAGACCTGAAGCCTTCCAATATACTATTGATGGGTCAAGATCAAAGTTTCATAGTGAAGATAAGTGACTTTGGACTAAGCAAAGAACTGCCTCCTGATAGATCAGATATCACACAATCTGTGACTGGGTCCCATGGATATATGTCACCAGAATGCTTAAAAGGGCAAAATGCAATGAAAGTGAGTACATCATGTTGACAGCGACAAAGTAATGAACTTGCAGCTTATAAAAACTTCTTCAGGATTCGGACATCTTCTCCCTTGGTCTGCTGTTTGTCTATGTACTCAGCGAAGGCGGTCATGCATTTGGGGATGACATCTCAGAAGCTCATGAAAGGATTTTGAATGACAAGGATCCAGATTTGAAAATCATAATGGATGAATGTACCTAGATTCAAAATTTATCACTTTTCCAATATCCATTGTCAACTCAATACATTCAAAGTTAGATTTCACTCATTAATAACATTTTTAGTGTCTTGCGATTTGGAAACCTGTTATATGCGATTGACTAACAAAAGTGTGTGATACCTCGTCCTAATCTAATTGTTGAAACTACTGCCTTGGCTACTTTCAAGTAGTCTCATTTTTACTTGACGTAGTTATCATATCTGAAAATTATCTATTTCTATTGGCGAATATGTAAAAATTTGCAGCAGTAGTTCTACTGGCAACCCATGGCAATGCCGACCCCCTCTGCTGGATGATATATGAAGTTTTGTCAAAAAAGCAACGGCATCGTACCTTTATACTTAGATATGTATGACGCTGACTCAGTTGTAAGAACCATGTTGTCTCGGAATCCAAAAGACAGACCAAGAATACAAGAAATTCAAGCTCATCATTTGTTTTGGAATGCTCAGAAGAAACTAGCATTTATACAGGTTTGGTACATACATCATAATTAATTTGTAGTAAAGTTAATGTTTTCCTCATTCAACGGAATTTCACAAGCTATCAGAGTACTTGAGTATGTCCAGATTGTCCGAAATTAAGGAAAAATTCAAGCAGATGCTACCGAATAAATATTAGTATCAAATTGATATACCAGATTTCCTCCCTGACATCAATTTCACACATATCACGCATGTCAAAAATACAGACATATACACAGTGGTATGTGGTCTGTGATACCTTATTGATCGACTGAAAAATATGATAGTGTCCACCACATTTTTATTAACCAAATCATTCTTCAAGCCTCTGTAAGACAGCAAATGTCAAACATGTTTGTAGACAATGTCACAACACCCCTGAAGGCAGGGCCGGGCAACTTCTCCGGTCGGCGGGCAGGATCTATTGTGCTAACAATAAAATCAGAAAATGCAATATTAAGATTATAACTTAATCAATATCATGATAAAATATATTAGGAACAAGTTTAATAAAGACGCTCTGGTAATTAAATTTCTTATGATGCATTTTTATCGACATTTCTATTACGTTTCTCGATGCATTTGCGGGCCGCAGAAAATGTTCTTGTAGGCCGTAGTCAATATCATGATAAAATATATTAGGAACAAGTTTAATAAAGTCGCTCAAGTAATTAAATTTCTTATGGCACATTTTTATCAATATTTCTATTATGTTTCTCGATGCTTTTGCGGGCCGCACAAAATGTTCTCGTGGGCCATAGTTTTCCCAACCCTGCCTTACAGCAACGCATCCTGGAAATATCCAATAAGAAAGTCGACCTATGGCACCGCCTAACTTAGGCAGCCCAAGTCAGTGGTTCTCAACCGGGGGTCCACGAACCCTCTAAATTTGTATAGTGATTGATAAGTTAATTTTCATTTTTTTAATAAGGAAAAGCATGAGACAGTTTCGCTTCATAATTACTAAAACTTTAGGACTCACATCAATGAAATGGTAGTCTGAAATGAAATATCTGACTGTGCCAACTCATTTTATTGTCAAATTACCGATAGCCTGTTGATGCAAACATATTGCTGTGTAGAGATGTTTCGTTGGGGTTTGTGGAAAAATGAAATGTTGGAGATAGCATTTTGGATTTGGAGTTATACTTATCAGTCTCAGAAAATTAGTTAACAGTCGTTTAAAATAGAAATTCCTGAATTTTTTTCCTAATCAGTCACAATGAAGTAATTGAAACCTCGCCACGAAATTCATTTTGTCCTGCGATATAACCAGTAATTAACTTCAAGCTAAGATGCTAGATAGAAATGACTAGGCTAGATGTGATATGTTCATTAAAAACACACAACAAAAGCTGTAGTTGGATGCGTTACGCGTTAGCATTACATTCACCATCAATATATCTTTGTGTAAATGGATTTCGGCACTCGTTCATATCCAATCAAAGACGCGGATTTTCAAAACAAAATCAGCTGCAAAATTCGTTTCGAAATAATGAAAGTCTAGCAATTTCTACATATATTGTGATGCTATTTTTAAGAAAAGACATTTTGTGGCTGTTTATCACTATCTTACAATCGATATTCGTGGGTGTCAGAGGACAGTTGCACGACAATTGGGCTAATTTTGAACGAAAACTTGAGGGAGTCCGTAGCGGTCCTAAAGGGGTCCGCGAAGACAAAAAGGTTGAGAACCACCGGTCTAAGTCATCACGTCGCCATAATGTCTATCTCAAGACATTCAACCGAACGTGTTCAGTAGGGGTGTTCAGATAATGACTTTTTTTTCAAATTGTACTGATAAAATTGTTAGGTTACCTAATTTAAACTCACACACCAAATTTGGTTCAATTCCAGTCATTAGCCACATTGCTACAGGAGAACAAAGTTTCTATTTATTTTATAAAAGTAACTAAAATTTTTTTAAATGTTCTGTTCACCACATGAAAGTGTAAATTGTCTATAGACACGATGCACACCAAATTTGGTTCAATTCCAACCAGTGGAAGCGGAGTTACTGCCGTCAAAAAATTTGGATTTGAATAAAATAGTATTTACGGTAGACACACCTATAACACTGGTCAACACATATTTTTAGGCAGACAAAGTAAGACTGGTTTTGGGGGTTCTGAAGGGCACTGATTCCGAATATGACCTTCGTGTTTTCAAATTGGCTCTTGTTGTGGAGATAACCCATGGGGCTATTGTTACCAAAATCTCCCATTTTCGTGGTATTGACTGGATAAAAAATCGGCTCAGTCGTACTATAAAGTTAAAAATTAAATCTGCTCGTTATTTTACACACAGAAGACTCTTTTAAATCTAAATAGAGCAAAAGCTGAGACTGCCAAGGC
>ATSW01043794.1:0-10206 GCA_000444245.1 Botryllus schlosseri
AGTCGGACTCGAGTCGAGTCATGACTCGAGTCATTACAACCCTGCTATTCTTCGTGTAGTAATTATATTCCCCGTGTATTTTACATGCAACGGTTTCAGATTGTCGTTTCCGTCTCTGTGAATAACTATTATTTAGTCCATTTCCCCAGAAAACTCCGAACAAAGTGTGTATAACCGAATATATTGTTACCGCCATTTTAATATTTGATCAATGGCGAGTCTTGTGAAACATTACCTAATTCCTTGAAGTGAAAACCTGATAAGACATTTGTGATACCTAGTCATCGTGTGAAATAGAGATAAGTAGAAATAAATCTTACGATGTTTTGTGCATATAATCTCTCGTGGCTATATATGCGTGTAATACAACGTGTACACTGTGCACATTCAATTCAATTCTTGATCGGAAAGATATTACGTCGTCGTACGTTAATTCAATAAATTTACAAGTCGTGGAGACAGAAAAAAAAAGAGTTGTCCGTGTGATCTTCGAGTACGCGTGTACAGACAGGCTTCGTGGTACGTCAGCATCCGAGCCGTCCACGGGCGTGGACGCCGGTCCGTCGAAGGGAAGATAAACGCAACGAATGGTAAAAGTAACCTTCTGGAGTCAGATTACACATGTATAACAACAACAAGCATTCGCTCTGCGTTAAAGTGTGCACTCTTTTACCTCCCCATTATGTAGTGTCAATGTCACCGTCTTGCTCCTGATGGTTACTTGAGAGAGAACTCGACACTGTCGACAGATGGTTATAATGTGGCCGATAAACATATTCGCCATTTACTTCTATTAGAAATGTGCTGTATGACACAATAATTTTTCAATTTACTCAAAATGACCTCGCGGACCGGATGAAATAGTCTGGCGGGCCGTATATTTGCCACCCATGGGCTGCACGCTATCTACAACCTACATCAGGGGCGGGCAACTTCTGCAGTCGGTGGTCCGGATTTGGAAACATAAGTACTTGGCGGGCGGATTCCTAAATCGGTACATTGAACGCGTATTTATCCACATAAAAGGATCATGGATGTATCGTATTTAATATAAACGTTAGGTTTGAAGCATAGAGGCCAACACAGTATTTAGTGAATTTATTAACGACTTAATGTACTTCAATAGCTGTTGTAGTCAATGAGAAATCTGTGGTCGATCAAAGTTGTGAACAGGTTCTTTGAACTCTGGCTGCATGTAGGACACAAAGAAAACAAAGAACTAAAGAATAATTAACAATCACTATTATCTGTGATATAATTTGACGTATAGTAAGGAAGTAGTCGAAAATTGCGACAGACTGTGATCGTGGGCCATATTATCATGTAAGACCGAAAACTGTATGCAGGCCGCTCAAAACCCGTTAGCGGACCGTATGTTTCGTGCCTATGGTAAATGTATTGTGTACGAACGAGAGGTTTGGATTTTTTTTTAATTTACCAAGATATCAATTCATTAGGGTTGAGTAATGCAAGCTTTCTCATGTTGACGAACTTACGCGTAAGATCCACTCTCGTACGCTAACGAACACACATACACGCATAAGCAAGGACCGTGAGAGATTGCAGCAGACTGTGGCCGCGGGTCACATTGTCATGTACGACCGGATACTGTATACTGTCAAAGGCAAAGCAATGACAGACGAAAACAAGACACTGTCCTATTGTGATGTCAATCAAAACGACATTATTCATCTGGTCGTGGACAATAACTAGTCTATCGATATAAAGCTAAAGAGAGAGAAGCAGGAAGGACAATCAGAATTTACCTCAATCGGTTTTTCAATCGACTGAAATGCAGAAGTCGACGTGCTAAAAACAAAACTACAGGAGGAGACTGGTTTCAGCAAGGATATGATCGCGCTGTACTTTGAAGACGTAGAGATTAACAACGCAAGGTTGAGGTATCGCTGCATCAGACATTCGTCAAGACTGCATTTGCGAGTGAAGGCAATTGACGCTACCGTGACTACGCTTAAGCAAACAACACTGAACATGAAAATCTCACCCACCGAAACCGTCGATGATTTCAAATCCCGCCTGTACCAGGAAACCGGGGTACCCATTTCGCAGCAGCGGCTGATATGTAACGGGCGCGAGATGAACAGCGGACTCATATGGTGGACAAAGGTATTCGCCCCGGGAGCAGTATCAACATGCTGGGCGGCTCAGGAGAGGGTAATACCGCCGTGAATACACATGAGCTCGTGGAAATCGGCTGACAAATACTGCACGCATTCCTTTGAGTTCTGTTCCATTTTGGTAGTGATTATGGTTGCAACCTTACCATCCCGTAAATTAAAGAATCGACTATCCTTGGACTGCTTATGCGCCCAGATTAAAAAAGTGCAGCAAAGTAGCGTATAGCAGCATGGTCCTCGACTACAACACCAGTGGTGTGCGGATCCGAGTCCTACGGCGGTCAAGTCTAGAATTCCTGCTTAATATTAGGAGGTGTATCTGGACAAGTGCTCTTCAACCTTTTTCGTCGTTGCACACCCTCTTAACTCGTACACCCCAGTTCACATAGCACGCCGAGTTTGTAGTAAGCTATATCAAGAATGGACGGGGAAGGCTGCAAGGAAATTCTAAAGACCAATAACCGCTCGAATTTACCGGACCACCATCTAACACACTGGTTCCGTCAGTGGTTCGAAAACATTTCCATTTCAAACATATAACGATGTTCACGGGGAAAGCGGATCCGATTACGACAGAATAAAATAAAAGTCATAAGGTGATTTGGAATTAAATCTAGTTAGTTGTGATTTAGTTAGATAGTTTCTGATTTTTAACGGCAGTTAGTTCATAGTTCTAGCCAGCACCGTAACTGCCGCACCCCAAACCCCCGAATTGGGGGGGACCCGAGCTCGAAGGGGGCCCAAAATTATTTCGTGAATTAGCATAAATCATAGAGTATTTTTTGAAAATTTATGCAATTTTTTCAAAATTTTTTCGCGCTGCGCGCGAATTCCAGCAGCCATTTATCTATATTATTGGGTATTGGGCCATTACCGCGCCACGGCCCACCAAGACATACAATCAAGTTTTAGGCCATATAACATGCGACTCCAAGAAGTGTGCCAGAACGATCGGCAGCGAGAAACGCTTGGCCGAAAAGGTCAATGCCCTTATGCAGACCGAAGACTTCGTTATATAGGCTATACAAAATACATATAGGTCCATAGGCGCCTAGATGACTGGCGCCGAATGCTCCTGTCTTTGCAATCTGAACCTCACAAGACAAATACCATCCCGCTGGGAAAAATTTTATGCCAGTGAAGAAATACCAATTTGAAATCGTGTGCGTCTCTTAGTTGAGAAGCCTACGTTTGGGCGATTCTATATTTTTTGATATAGCAGACTGGAAGTCACGAAATAACATCATGTAACGAAGTCATATGAACGGGTCCGCCCGCCCGAAGATGTTTAATCATTATTCACGGGCCCTCCCGTTTTCAGGACACTTCACTCAGCTCTACCGGCAATCTAATTACGTGAGTAGAGAGGACAATAAATAGCATAATTTATATGCAATCGCCGATCTGATTGACCGATTTTATCATAAATTATCGAAAATTTTCGCGCTTCGCGCTGGCTCACAATACGGTACAGATAATATCGTGACAAACTCGAACAACGTGATGGGGGGGGGTCGTTTTATCACCCTGTGGGAGCCCAAGACCCACGTTTTTGGGGGCCTGACGAGGTGCTGTTTCGTTCCTGCCAACGGGTATACGCCCGAAGATGTTTAATTATTATTGAGTGGTCCTACCTTTTCAAACACACCTCACTCAGCTCTACCGGCAAATCTGATTACGTTAGCAGAGAGAAGATAAAAATTGATATGCAATTCCCGAACAATATATGCAATTCCCGATCATACTGACCGATGAAATCATGAATTCTATAAATTTTCCGCGCTTCGCGCGCTTAGGCGACAAAAGCTGATTCACTAAACAAATTCCCAATGAATATGATGAATAGCGGTAAACCAGGGGGCACCAACCTTTTTGCAACCAAGGGCTACTTTTGGGTACTGATTGAAGCGACGGGCTACCATTTACTCCCACCGTTTACCCGTGTCAGACGGAATCTCCGCTTTGATATTCATAGCATTGGGCAGGTATCGCATAGCAGTAAGACTTCTAAGAGATTCTTTTAATTCAAAATATCTCATTACAACCAGCTAGCCACAAAGACTTTTTAAGAAATCACGAAATACTTCGCACCATGTTTATATCAATTGATATATAACAACTGTAAGCTCAGATTTTAAAATAAATCACGTCATACGTTAGACTGGAGATCGTGTTATCTGTTTCTATACCAGTCAGTGAGAGGCCTGGTATTGAATGCTATCAACTAGTGCGCTGGACTCTGGTATGTAACTTACACTGCAACTCTGAGTGAGTGTTGCAGATGTGCAATGCGCATTAGTGAGGCGTGTTCTGTGTTTGTTTTTTGATCAATGTCGTGTCCGCAAAGGCTGATACAGAACGCTAAGTTGAACCAAACACGCTAGCAACCTTAATCGCTGCTGCGCAAGTGCGCAATCACCACTGTACTTTTCCGTGTCAACAAGGCACCAAAAGTTTGTGGGCTTTGAGGTGGAGGTGATTTTGCAGTGGTACAATTTCAATCTCGGACTGTTCAGCATCCAGACATGACAGATTTCATTATACCTGAAAGCAGCATCGATTACAGAAAGTTAGAAACATGGTACTATAAACTGCGTTGAGTGTAAGAGAGACAAGCTGTGTCAAAAGATGCAATACGTAATGGGCATACTGCATCTGCTAGTACATCGCCGCTATCTGCTACCTGATAGTAATGTTGTTTACTACTTTGGCATTGTCCGGGACGTCTGGCTACCATAACTGAGCCCCCCACCATTTCAAGAAGACCGTGGATGGCATGCCATCATATCGCATGTATGGGCATTGGGCAGTAGCCTACGCCGTATTCTACGTCTTCGATCTCTTGTTATTCTATTACATGTTGGTATATTACTACTTTTAATTGGGGATATTTTATATCATCATTTTAAGTGTTTCTATATATGTATTGTCATTTCTAAGTCACATGTTATAGTTTTATTTAAACAAGAATAGCTAAATCACTCAATTTGTATATTTAAAAGCTCACTGGTGATAATCTGACGAATATTGGCAAATGCTGCTATTCGATCTATTTTTAGATCAGGCTCGCGGGCCACTCATCTGGTCCTCGCGGGCTACCTGGTGACCGCGGGCACCAGGTTGGTGACCCCTGCGGTAAACAGTGTATCGCCGGAGGGGGGTCTGGGGGACGAAGCCCCCCAGAAGTTCGGTCTATAACCCTATGGGGGGCCCAAGACCCAAGTTTTTTTTGGGGGGGCTGACGAAGTGCTGTTACGGCCCTGGTTCTAGCTCCAGTTGCCACTTTTGAAAAGTGAGTAGTTCTAGTTCTAGTTCCCGTTGCAAATTTTGGAAATCCAGTAGTTTGTAGAAGCAAGAGTAGAGCTGCTGCCCGTCCAATATTTTGGTTCACCCTACTTTGATCATTCTCAGATTGCTTGAGCATTCCATACCATCCTTAGCAAGTCTGGAGGAGATGGGGATCAATGGATCAAAAATTGCAAAATGCAATCTATGGCCCCCAAGCCTTCAGCCGAGAACAACATATATTTTATTGGCCCGACACTTCGGTCAAGCTGTACCTACCGCGAATACATATATGAATATCCGCAATTCTGCTTCTATTGAACTGTCTTGTATATGCAAATCTGCTTACTTTCTGTACTTTGTATCAGTGTTGAGACCAAGTCACTACCTTCGAGTCACGAGTCATTTCGATTCATTGCATATTTCGAGTCAAGTCAAGTCAATCGATTTTCGAAGGTGACTCGAGTCAAGTCAAGTCAGTCGATTTTTGGAGGTGACTCGAGTCAAGTCGAGTCAAGTCAAGTCAAGTCACGAGTCAAGTCACAATTCAAGTCAAATTGCCTTTTGGAGGTATGATTACGTCATTGCATTTTGCTAGCTGTCTGGTGGTCACTGATTTTGAACCGATGAACGAATTAGAGTTAAATATACACGCAAGTAAGGCGATGTATCGCTCACATATAAGTAGAACTAATAAACTACGTAAGTAATTGCACAGCGTCAGTTTATAGTTACCAGCAAAAATGGAGATAAGATGCAATACATTACCCTTTTGCAAATTGATATGATACAATTCGAGCCTGCGCCAATGGTTGAGGACTATATAAACTATTTTCGAATTCAATTTCAATAAAACAAGAGGTTTGGTTAAGTTAAGAACACAAAACAGAAATAGACATTTTGCTATTAGATTACTTTACTATACTATAGTTTACGACAACGTAGGCTGTAAGCTTCGATCACTTCGTTTGCGATCAATATATTTGTGAGAGAACAATGGAGGCTCAGTAAAACACACGATCATTGAATGATTGGTCGCTTTCACGGGTTACACCAGCCTTGCGCGAACAATCCGAACATATGCAAGATACAGTAATTTTTATCGACACCAATTACTGGATGACTTGAAATTGACTCGTGAATTTTGCTCCGAGTCACGAGTCAAACCACATTTCCGATACGCCGAGTCAAGTCAAGTCAAGTCATTTTAGCAAAGTGACTCGAGTCAAGTCAAGTCATACGAAAAAGTGACTCGAGTCATCCCAACACTGCTTTGTATTAGTTAGGTAGAAGGAAGTGTAATATGAGTGTAAGGGGTGGCCAACCTTTTTGCTATTTACTGCCGTATTTCGATTACTCATGTAACCTACGGCCGCATTCCAGGGCATAGTCGTAATGAACTAGTAGGACACCATATACCCATGTTAAAGTGTCCACACTGTCCACATCCATTTGCGGTGAACTCCGGGCTAATCTATATATTCATATCGGCTTACTATACGCGCCGAAATTGCGAGTGCTCATGTTATGGGACTGGTTATGGTGGCGGGAGGCGCGATAATTTTTTCTGAATCACGAATAAATTTCGTCATTAAATTAGTAGTTTAACATATTACTCTCAAACATTTATCCTTTCTCAGCTCATGTGATCAGATTCACCGGTAGAGTTGACGGGAAGGGGTGTTTTCGAAAATTTAGTGCAAGTTATAATAATTGATGATGCATCAGCGGGTGGGCCAATGGTTATTACTCCCTTTGTTGCATGCTATTATTTCTTGACCTCTCAACAGGATTGCCGGTATAGTGGAAAAATATTGCAATCATCCAAACATACCAGGAAAAAATTCATGAGGAGCACACGATTCCGAGTTGGTATTTCTATAAGGGGCGCATCATTTTTCTCTGCTGTTCACATCTGCACTGTGGGGCTCAGATTGCAAAGGACGCTACTGAAATCGAAAAATGAAGTCACATTGAATCGCGCCTAGCGCGAAGAAGATTTCAGGATTAATCCAAATCTCTTCAAAATTAGGAAGTCAATTCGTAAATTCAATTTGCATGTCGACCGCCGCCAACATCTACTAATGTAATTGCGTGTCGACGACCGCACCAAATTGCTTCTGCGGCCGTAACGTCGCAGGTTAGCCTACCTTGGTGTAATATGTCATAACAATCGGTGCAATACCTCCTCTACCACGGTGACTGAATATATTTTCCAAAATTGCAGATGTTTGTAATGTCATTATGCGTTAATCGCGACGATATATATATATCGACGATATATACACATATCGATGACGTAACTCCAATTCCGGAAGTAGCCACCTTCAATTAACTGCTAAAGGTATGCGAGGCTTCGAGCATGCAGATCTACTTTCTGAAACTACTTACTTGAGTAACCTACTTTTCATACCTTAATTTTCTACTTCCAATTGAAGTGGTTTTGTCATGTCTTGTAATTGAGTAGAGCTTAACGACAATAATACTTCTACTTCTAGATGATTACCAATGCTGACTATATTGAGTACGTCTGCTAACTAGATACAAATTGTTTCTCAAATGTTGCACAATATACAGGTGGCAATGAAAAAAGTTGCAGGGCTAGTTAATACATAAGCGTTATTAATTCACTAACGAATAACGAGTTAATAAGAATTGATATCCCTATGGCTATAGCGTAGTACCGATGTAATTCCCCAAGAGCGATACTCGATGATCGATCGTGTGACTTTCTATTGAAACAGTTCACAAAGGCTGTACTCTACGGGCTACAGCATATGTTTGCAGAGTGTACGATACTAACCCGCCTACGCACAACGAACGCCCTTTTATCATTTTGCATGGCCACACCAACGCATAAAGCAATACAACACCAAACCTTGTGTTTTGTCAACCAATATAGTCAGAAGCACAAGGTACATTACATGATTATTACACCGCTATAAATAAATATTCTACGATCTTATGACCAGAGGTGGTCAGTAACGAAGTACTTCTACTTTTTGAAGTACTTGAAGTAGATTTTGCCTACTCACACTACTTTTTAAGTAGTTATGATTGTAGACTACTTCTACTTCTACTTGACAGTTTTCAGTTTTGTAGGCAAAAATAGGCGTAGAATACCTACTTACTTACTTACTTGTGAACCACCACTCCTACTTCTACTTGAGTAGAAATTTCGGCGTTACTTCTACTTCTACTTGAGTAGCGACGATGACTACTTTGACCACCTCTGCTTATGACCTTACGATCTACCATAGAATATGCTTGAAAACTTGGATATAGCTAAAATGGTATTCAGCATGAAGATATATATTGTTCCGCTGAACGGCTGAACGGACGGAATTTGACATTTGAGGTACGTCTAGGTGACAGTGACAAATTCGTCCTGTCAGTAATAACGAAAACACACACCTGGTCACGTGATACAATCTACTACAGTCATGGTTTTCATTGCGTGAAAGACGGTTGAAATCATTTCCTGTTAGCTGCATAGGGCTGGGTTCAATGATACGTGTGCGCGAATCCGAATCAAGCAGTATAGGCTATTATACTAAAAGGCAACGAGGAAAAATTCAACCCGATTCCAATGAGAGTATTTCTGTTTGATTTAGTTGTGCACCCAGAACAATTGAACTCAAAAATGTTCTACAATGCAATCAGCATACGCCAGGCGTGGCCTACCTGCGGTCGTGGACACGTAATTCAATAAGTATGTGCTGGCGGCCGTGGACATGAAAATTAAATATACTAATTGACTCCAAAATTTTTATGAGATTTCAATCAAAAAATTATGCACTCTATATAGAAGTGCCAACTTGGAATCGTGTCTTCCTCACGAAAGAAACTTGTTTCTGGTGCGTTTGGGCGATTTCAATATCTTTCCACTATACCGACAATCCTGATGGGAGGTCAAGAAATAACAGCAGCCAAAAAAGTGGCTAATTACAATTGACCCACCCGAAGATACATCATCATTTATAACTTGCCCCAAATTTTAGAAAACACACCCTCCATCAACTGTACCGGAAAATCTGATCACATGGGCCGAGAAAGGATACATGTTTGATGGGAATATGTGAATATGTCTGATCCAAGAATATATTCATAACATGACCAGTCGCGATTTCGGTGCGTATACTCCGTATAGTAAGCCGATATAAAGAAATAGATTCGTCTGGACCTCACCAAAATGGATATGGACAGCTTAAAGTGAGTATGTCGCGTCCTATTTGTTAAGTACGAAGGTTGCCCTGGAATGCGGCCGTAGGCTACATGACTAATCGAAATGCGGCCGTGAATACCAAAAAGGTTGGCCACCCCTTAGCTACGCAGTCATTTCATGATAGGAACGGATTGATTATTCGGTAAGGAATTTCTAATTGGAATATAGCGTGAATACTGCGTACAGTTGGCTACGTTATTCATCAATCGTTTCAACACTACGCAGGAGTTGCCTTCTAAACCTAAACCGCTCCCATATGCTTTCACCGACCAATTTTATAGACAGCTCCCCCAATCGCCCATTGCATGGTCAGCGGCCCCTTCACACTAGCGAACGCCCCCAGGGGGCGCTCGCGCCAACTTTGGGAGCCAGCACCGTTGTTTAAGTATTCGGTATTCGGTACTCGATACAGCCAGTGACATTATTTCGCTGTATATCGCAGTCATCACCACCCATGCTGTTTCCCGCTCATAGCCGAGTATAGTTGATAAAAGCTGCCTAAATCTCTAAATGTTTTTCAGTAGTTGCTACACAGATCGTTAGTCACTCATCGCCAGT
>ATSW01043819.1:0-12032 GCA_000444245.1 Botryllus schlosseri
GAAAGAACATTGTATATCAACAATCGTATCACAAAATATGACGTCACCAGCATGAAATTTTGAATGAGAGAACGTTCAATGTACTATTTTTAGGTGATACACGATAAATCTCGTTCTGTCGTGCAGCCAGTCAACATTGGCTGCGTCGATACGAATTTATGTGGCTGTCACTTCCGTATTGCCATGTTAATAGATAGAGCAGATTATGTTTGTTTTGCGGCAATGTTATGAAAGACATAAGGAAACGAAAATTCGTTCAGTATATCACACCGTGCAACGCATGTTTATTGCTGAGATATTCGTGGTTGGTGAGGGATCAGTGGTGGTCCGAGGATTGGGGCCTTAGGCTAAACTTCCACGCCGGTATACCAATATTAGGGTTGCAATACGTCCGGAATTTCACCGTCAAAACTGCGTTCGGGAGGAAAGACTAAATATGCCTAAAAGTCCGGAATTTTGAAGGCATGAAGTAGGCTCAAATGTTTTTCGTAAATCAACATAAATAACATTAGGTTTAAGCAGATTTATGATATTTGAAATTTTTCCTCGCGCTGCGCGCTATTTAATACCACGTATTTTGATATTAATATAGGAACCACACACTGCCCTCGCAAAGACAGCTGCTGATATATATCATACCCAAGCATTTGCCTTTTCTCGTAAGGCCATCTTGAACCATCTGTATTAAGTGAAAGGCAGAATTTTATGTTTACTTCATCTCATTTTCGTATGAATCTATGTGCAACGGTCGCCAATTGTTATTTCACAATTCTTTACTCAATATTAGGACCTGTCGCCATGGTCATCCGCTTATTCATCATGCGCTAGCGTGGGATTGTAGCTAGAATTAGAACCAAACCAGCAATTCTCCATCCCACTCCAAACGTTGGTCTTGCCCCCCCCCCATAGGGTGGTCCTGGTCAATTTTCAAGTTGGTGACTGAATTTCGTCAATAATATTGGTAATTCCATTCTATTACTACTCTGACAGTCCCCGATGATCAGATTAACCGTTAGAGCATGGGGCACCTAATTCATAGTTGTACCTTCTGGTATGTTCTTATAATTACTTTATTGTATGTTGTTAACTCGTTACCTCCCGTCTGTTATAATCAATAATATTGTAGTCGCCCAAAGCAGATTTAAAGAATAACGTTCGTGAGACGCACACACAAATTTTCATGTCTTCATTCGTCTGTGGCTTTTGTATTGTGGGGCTGGGATCGGAAGGACAGAACTATTCGCCACGCCCACTCCGCCCGGCAAGCATGTAAATCGTAGGGTGCGATAAATCATTCCTTGTAAAGTCGGGCAATTGGTGCATTGTGACGTAACAAGCAAATGGCGTATCACTTATAAATATAGTTGTTATCTCTTTTCTTAGAAGATTAGTTCTGAGTAGCAAAATACATTTGATCACGAGTAATCGTGATTACTTGTCCAATGTAATCGTAATCGCAATCGACTACTCCCTGATTTTGCTGTAATCGTAATCGTAGTCTCGTGATTCAGAAGTCATCCAAATCGCAATTGATTACATTCATCAAGTAATCACCCCATCTGTTGTTTTGACTAGGCTGGAATGCACAAAATATTGTAGTGAATGTGCGGTTCACATGCCATCGCTTGGCGGTGAAATTGAGCTATAAAGGGACACTGCGTTCCTAATACGATATTTGTGGCATCAAACATGTTCAATTTGCCAAAAATCTTTCGTAGCAGCGATTCTCCCCAAAGTCACCGTATTCATACTGCATCTATCATATTTCCACTCATCTCTGAGTTATCGAGGTCATTTTCACGTCATCGCTTCTTTACCTTTTGCTGAATATATTTGTAATATAAAAATCTGGTAGCAATACAGTCTACATACAAGTATCATTGCGAGGTATATGCTGATGTTAGATTGATAAACCGCTCCTGGTCGTTTCGACATTCTCCGAACGGTTCATTAGATTGCTGGCAATATCCTGGTAAGGCCAACTACTCCGGTAAATAAACAATAAATGGACAGACCAGCAACAACAAAACAAAGCTGGCTACTCTCACCACGTCGCTCACGAAATGAATGCACGTGCACTCCAAAGCAGTCCAAGTGGCGAGTGAGCCATAACGAAAATAATATCCACCGTGACACATAATATTAATATTGCATTTCCTGATTATATTATGAGCACAATAGGCCGACCTCGGGGCTTACGTATTTTGAAACGTTTTGGTTGCTAAATATCCAAGACCATCGAAACGTAAATTAGTTAGTCGGATCACAATTGTGATTTTAAATTAGAAATTTCAGTGTTGTACTTGGAACAACCGATTGGTGCGTGTGTTTAGTAGATTCGACCTCTATATGCGCAGTTAGTTGCAAATCATTTAAAACTTCGGTCTTAACTCAGTCATAATGAGTTGTCCGAAGTAATACAAAAATCGGAAAGTCGACGATGAATGCTATGAATGCTGCAATCAATAAAGAATCAACAGATGGGTAGGCTTACTTCTGTTCCGGCGTCGATGGCAAGGCAATATGTATTACTTGTCATAATATGACATTATTATCATTAATTTGTGGCCATAATTCAAATCATCATTTAAATCCAAACATCCTAGTCATAGGTACAATTTATCAAATTATGAGGTGCAAAATAAATAAACCAAATTGTTAAAATACTTGAGACGATAGTAAATTATGTTGCTGTCGTCCCAACGAAAGAACGTGAAATCTGCAAGTTTAATACAGTAAGCCCTTTGCTGAAACGCATTTAAAGGTAACATGTTGGTGTCAGCATTGTGTGTTCTGAAACTTGACCAAACGCGGATTACACATACCTATAAGCCGATCTTTGCTCATATATTCAAATTTCCATCCTATCCTAAGAATCGCCCCAATCTATACTTTGATCCCTCATTTTGGCGATTTGATTCGTGATGGCCACTTCATAAAATATCGCTGAAATTTCTGACGCATGCGCGTTATCATCAAATCAACATTTAAATTGTTTTAATATACATATGTATTATTTATAATTCGTCGGTTACTTTATGTCAGGGATTCCGAGATTATGGGTTGCGGGTATAATTTTTGGTCGCGATGGCATCAGAGCGATATTTTTATTATGAAATATTTGTTGAGTTTCAACAAAAAATATTCTGGTGAATCGTTTGTTGTTGTTGTTTATTAGACACAACGATTAAGCACTTATCTCCTGAGGGCCTTTTGCACCACGGTCAAGAACATTGTAAGCGAAAAGAGAAGAACGTATAATCGGTGGATCGTTTGTAGATTTCCGAGGACATTGTCTTGGGCACTATCGCCCAACAAGCGAGATACGTAGAAAAGTCATTTCAACAACTTGGCTTAATCATAAAAACATAAACTGGTTTCAATTCACGACAGGATTTATTGACCGACCTTGTTTTCCCTGAAAACACTGTGGGGCACCGTTAGGATGTTTTAGTGTATAGTGGTGTGCAACGATCTAGTGCGGGACTATGAGAGAGAGAACTTACGAGGCCAACCCCTTGCACGTCAGGACACATGAAGGCATTAAGTTTTGGGCAGCATATTAACGGGTACATTGCGGTACCAAAAAGATTGGCGGCGATGAAACTCCGGCCAAAAAAGACCGTCGCTGGCTGGCTAATACCATCAATATTGATAGGTCCGGTTGTCGAAATGGTCGGTACTGAATGGTCTGAATAAACGGTAGTACAAATGCGACACGTATGATGAAATAATACACCTTAATTTGAAAGCGCGTCGAGTCAGACATGTTCCATGAAGCTGCGTTGCGTACGAGTGCTGTCTGAGCATTCTTCATAACGTATGCATGTCGGTATAATGTAGCGAAGTTGCATTTAAAATGTATGTGATTTGATATGCGAGGCTTGGGCCGCGAGATGCCACTAAATCTCGGATTTGCGTCGCAGTAAAAATAGTTTAAGAACCACTTCTTTATACAATCGATTGGAAGCTTGCGTTTTTTGGTTTATAAATACGATTTTACCATAGTGCGGCCCGCGTATGTAATCAGATGTTGAATACCACCCACAAGCTGAAAAGTTTGCCTACCCCTGGGCTATACACAATATCTCTGAAAAATCGATTATTATCAACTTTGCTGCAGTAGCTAGCTTATTTAATATCATATTGACCACCCCGATTTTATCCGCAAATTCCGAGCGTGGTTTCGGCCCATTAAAAACACATCGAGACTTTTCTTAGAATCAGGATGGGTAAATTTATAGGCTCGTTGTGCTTGACGTGCTCACGATTCTCAACGCCGTCATTCTGGGTATTCCAGATTTCAATGAAGTCGTCATTGAATATTTTGCAAATAAGAAATCACGCCGCGCGCAATAGGCCTACTGATACAAACGTTAACATATGTAGGTACGAACTACTGTAATTCATATTTTCTTCCAAATAATTTGAAATACGTAAGCCGCCACAGCTATGCTAAACATGCCATATGTCTATACCCTATACAAACTGTGTATGACCACCACGAAGTCATATTTCACGTCGGAATACACTACTGTGACGTCATTTAGACATCAAACATCGCGTGCACCCCTTGCCCCACCACCCACTCACGAGCCGCCACTGCCTTGAGAACAACGGAAGAGCGATGTCTGTGATTTGTCTACCGTAGTGATATTAGTACTTGAATCAATAATACGATTCGCTGAATGTAAAATAATGAAGCTCTGTACCTCCATGAAGCTCTACAAATACAAAAGTAATATTCTTTTTGTGTAATAAATTCCGGCTGGCTGGTGTGAATGGAGCTCAAAAAAGTTGAAAAGCACTGCAGTATACATCAGACATTGTTAAAATACCAATTTGCTCATCTGGTAATCTTGATTATTACACCATATTTGCAATAATGGCTTTAGTTTGAATATTACCAGTGTGAAAAAATTGATAAAATGACAGCTGACTGTATTTGTAGTTTTTGTCGTATTTTATGAAATTTTGAATTTCTAAAATCAGTTGATATGCAGGTGTTTGTGTATTGATTATTGCGTTCTCTTCTGCATATAGATTAATTGTGGATATGAAATCTAGCGAATGTGCGGACGGCGGGTACGCCAGGTGCGATATATCTAGATCGTTTTGCAGGCATCCACAGCAGTGATGCGTCTTATAACAACCAAATACTTATTATTATTATTATTAAGACAGCAGTGGTGCTTATAGCCTGATTAAGGCCTTGTGCTCCACGACATGATAATTCAACGGTTCAATGCATTTCTTCTGGTCTTTTTACTTTTGTTTCTTGCACTCTCTCAGGCACGCTTCATCGGTTCTGTTGCTGCCAAATTATTGCTCGGCTCACTGTAGTTGGGCTTTTCAAGTCACTGCTTAGCAGTGAGGTCAGCGATGAGGAGCCCATATAACCTCCGACACATAGTAGTTAGTCCGAACCGGGATTCGAACCACTGCCATTGGTGTCGTGACGCTGGCGCTTAACCAACTGCGCCATCCGCTTCCCCATATATACACCTATATGCTAACTTCAATTCGATATTTCTCCAATTCTAACATCAAATTCTTCCTTAGGTGATCGTGTAAACATCATTTGATAAGATCTAATGTGCTGTTAACAAACTTACATTGCTGTAGCTAGATGAAGAAATTCGAAAGTGCCAATGTTCCAAACGGGCATCCCTAAACTACGGAACAGCGGAAACAGCGGTGCTGACCAGTATGAAGATGTGCCAAAATTCTGTAATTTGGCTTCTAAACGCATCAATTGGCAACACTGGCAATAATTCTCCTCTTCCGCCGCCCCTCACTTCTGGTTACGAAACCAGCGTGCCCGAGTCCGGATTTTGACATGCTCAAAATCCAAGTCCAACCTTTTTTTTTTCAAAATCACAATCCGGTCCGATCCGGTACCAACGAAACAACCCATAATCATGATCCTGTCCAATCCAAGTCCAATCCAATACTCATCACTGGTTCACGTTGGCTTTCACACAGAACCTTTCAAAAAGGTTCGCGTTCACACGAACCTGAACCTTTCAGAGGTTCACACCAGTGATGAGCATCGGAGCGGAGTCGGAGTGGATTAGGAGCGGAGTTTTGCCGAGTTTGTGACAGTCGGAGCGGAGTCGGAGTTTACTACAGATATTTTTTCGGATAATTTCGGAGTATCTTAACTTTTGTCTCCGATATCTTTGGATAGCTCTGACCAGAATGCACTATTGATTATGATTACAAACCAAAACACAGACAGTTGACACCTTGTAAAGTTGTAATATGACGGGTAACATGCAAAAATGATTGCCAAGTGCATAAAAATCAGCCATCTGCAGCTGCACTGCAATTGGGGACTGGAGAGTAAACCATACTACGAGGCCAACCATATTATCACATGTACCATGTTGTACCATGTGTACCATGTGTCATGCTTGCCACTGTTTCTGATACTTGACGAGGTTCATCGGAGTATCTCGGAGTCTGGGATTGAGCTCTTCGGAGTCGGAGGGAGTTTTCCTCAGACACTAAAGTTGTCGGAGGGGTTCGGAGTCTCGAAAAGCACTATCCGCTCATCACTGGTTCACACCCTTCCTATTTGTAAGTATTAGTAAGTAAGTATTAGTGACTTCAAAATCTTTACAAAATCCTCTTCTCCTATGATATACATAACCATCATTCCATAATAACTTCAAGATGAGCATCTTGATAGAAATGATCAGGGTTGACGCGGAATTTCAGGACAAGTCCACGTATTCCAAGAGATGCAGTTGTAAAATTCACCTTGTAATATTAAAAGTCAACTCAATTTCTACATAAATAGTATGATGTTATTTCCAAGAAATGTCATGTTGCTGTTTATCACTATCCTGAAGTTGGTGCACAAGACAGATGAATATTACACGATAATTGAACTAAATTTGAACTAAAACTTTGGGGGGTGCGCGGGGGTCCGTGACGGTCCAAAAGGGTTCCGGGAAGACAAAAAGGTTGAGAACCACTGCAGTAGAATGATTATTGTACGATGAGGTGTTGTACGATGTAGTGAGGTAATAAAGAATAAAGCTCTTTCATTTTCAAAGTCAAGTTCCTGCGAATCGGGCTTTGTGAATTATTCGTATCCATTGATATTGTGGATGCTAATTTCGTTGAAATAAGCTCGTAAAAACAACGTAATATAACTCGCAAAGGAAGTACTTTCCACAATTAAATTGGTGATCACGAAGCGGTCATAGACTAACAAGCAGCTGATATAAGCTACAGATATATTTCCGTGAGATACTTGCGAGTACCTTTTGTCGCGCAAATGTAGATTTCTCGACATCAGAACGCTACTTCCCGCTGTATTCTTCACAATGAGTCATGTCAGAACTTATTATATCGACATTATTAGAGTGCAAACGTACGTCCTGTTTATTCGCGCTTTTTATGGGTAATTCTATTCGCCCGTCCGTCCGTCACGTGCGGAATTGCAGTGTTGTAATAACGTTGATGATTGATACGAGATGGAATGGATGTATGTGCGAAATAACTTTGTTGTGTTGTAACTCGGTTGAGTAGGATGTAATATGATGCTAAGTCTCAGGTTGTAACAATGTTGCTTTAACCCGCATGTCGGGTTATTTATCGTCACCCTGCTATGTCGATCACAAACGATTGCAAAGGCTGTCGAACCCAGTGCTTCTATTTCGCACCAATCTAATGAAACTAATACATTGAATCATTTTGTGTCACACATAAATATTTACTCAGCATTGAACATGTAAATCGAAATCCTTCCACTCTTTTGTAGCATTGAAATGGGAATACTGAACAGAGTCAAATAGTCTTTTTAATTAGATATCCCCGGCTGAATATCATTTACATTTTTATATTTGTTTCAATAACTGAAATAAATATACCAGTCCCTTAGATGCTTTCGACTAGGTTGGAATGCACAAAATATTTTAGAGAATGTGCGGTTCATATGCTATCGCTTTGTGGTGATATGGAGCAACAAAGGAACAGTTTCTCCGAATATGATATGGTCTCAAATAACTTCAATTTGCGAAAGATCTTTCGCAGCAGCCATTTTCCTCTACGTCACCGTATTCGTACTGCAAATATCCTATATTCCCACGAGTTGTACCATTCCACTCATCTCTGTGGTATCGTGGTCACTCGTCCGTCATCGCTTCTTTACCTTTTCCTGAATAGATGTCTGATAGATGTCTGATATATAAATCTGGGAGTTTTACATACAAGTATCAGTTATGAATTCCGCGCATGTAAAGTTGTGGCGGAGATTATAAGCTTCATATACGGTCAAAAAGATATTGGCCAAGATCGAACACTGTTGTTACAATGGATTTTAGACCGAGATTTATGTGATATAGATTGATATCCGATCGAATGTTAACATTCGATAGATAATCCCTCGCGGTTGTTACGACATCCTGCAATGTTCATTAGATTGTGTTTTGTTTATCGCATTATCGTGAGTTTTAAGTGGATGAAATTAATAATAAAAAAGAAAGAAAATAATCTATCAATGATGTGAATAAGAGACTGATTCCTCGGCTATTGTTCGGACGAAATGAAACTATGTGATTATTGTCTATCGTGCCAACTAGATAAATCTTGTTCTGCCGTGCAACAGTGCAGTCACCCCCCGCTGCGTCGATACGAATTTATACGGCTGTCACTTCCTTATTGGCATATTATTAGATAGAGCAGATGATGTTTGTTTTGCGACAATGTTATGAAATGCATACAGGAAACGAAAATCCGTTTAAGATATCACACTGTGCAAAGCATAGTTATTGCAGAGATATTCATTGTTGGTGAGGGACTGACCGCTTTAGGAGCAAATTTACAAATAGATAAACCCAAGATCGGAATCGAATCTTAGCTGAATCTATTTCATATCTACGATGGAAGGTAGATACAGATGAAAATACGTAACAGCTATGTAGGTAAGGGAATGTATTTGATCTGCAATGCATGTTGGCCGTCGCAACAACACGACTCGTACTACACCGTCGACTTCCAAATTCGGCTGTCGGATTGTAAGCAAAAAAGCAGTGAGGAAAATTTATCTTTGCCTCACCTGATTACATATTCTCTGCGGATCTTTGGGCTAATTCGTGTTAAATTGGAATATTGAGAATAATGATTCCCATCAATTAAAATTGCGAAAGGTGGTTCTCTGACTGAGAAGGTATAGTGTTGACACATTCCTACAAATTATTTCATCGAGACTCAAATGGTGGACTACAAATCACTACGACATGAGTCAGCTACCCGAAGACTCGTTTCCCGATATAGAAAATTCCATTTCTAATGAAAATATCACAAATATATCTGACCGCTTGACAACGGCTCATAATTAAAACACTATAGTAAACTTCTCAATTCAAAGACTTATATCAGGCGATAGGTCAGAGCCCACTTTCCATAAAGTAGGCCTATATAGGGCTCATTCTCCGATCAACTGTTACCTGTGTTTTACTACAAAAACTTTCGAATAAAGGTGCATATCCGAAAAATCAAACGCTAGTCAGCCACGACACCACTTTACCGTGTCCCGACTCCGGATCGCACACTGGTCATTAAGTAATAGATACGTCACAAGGAAATGGTTTGTGCACGCCGCCTCGAATGCATGCTCTCCTGGAAAATCACTCAAAATATAACAACGGATCAATTCGTGGCGAACATGCTACTTGATAATTTCAACTCTGAGGCATACGCCACCTGCTAATAATCCATTTGTGGGTCGCAAGCAATATGTATTCGACCGCTTGTAGGCAAAGTTATAGGCAATGTATATGCTTATTTAAAGCTGTTGAAGTTATTAGAGTGCTTTTAAGTTGCAAATGCTTGTCTATATGCCTTATTTGCATATTTATACTTTTTTTCGAAATTCGAATAAGACTACTCGCGGCACACCAGAGAATCTTTGGCGGCACACAGTTCGAGACCCATGAGAGCTGCCGAAAAGACAAACGACGTGGTACAACTCTTAACTGAGGAGAAAATATTGCTTGATTTTGCAAAACAAAGTGGCATTTGTTGAATTGAGCTGCCAGCCAATAAACAATTTCTTGTTTCTCGGTAGATGTAGTTATTTCTGACTTCACACGCATAAATCATCGCATTTCCTGTCTACCAACACCATATGTTGAGTGAATCACATAAGTGTAGGATCTTAGCAACCAATGACGTAACACACGAAAGCCACACGCAACCAAAACAGACTGACTTTCGAGTTATTACATCAGTCCTGTAAGGAAGTCTAGTAATATCGAGTTTCAAATCTGTACAGATCTATTCCAGTTGTGCCCAACTCAAATAGGATTAGATCGCTAAATGGGAATCGAATGTGAGTCCAGGGTTTTACACCGTTTATATCATGTAAGGGAAGTAAGAAATAATATAATCGAGTAAAGACTACTTTAACGACTGCTATACTGGCAATTTGATAAAATTTTGCCAGATAATTTGATCGTTGTCGTGTAAACAAAGACCTATGTATGACATCAGTGAAGGTGCGAGAGATGATCTCTGAAAGTTTAACAAACAATTTGTAATAAAGCAGCTTGTTGTCACCAAATTTAAGCGTTTAATCTCGCTACAGCATAAATACGTGCAGCTATATTTGAACAAGCTGTATTGCTTCTACAGCAGGATCACTTCACATAGCATAATCTTGTGGATGAGTCTGGTTTGAGTCAAATTTTATGTATGACGTGACGTGACTTAGCATTTAAGAAATGGGAATTGACTTGTGACGCGGAGCAAAATTTACGAGTTAATGTCAAGTCATCAAGTAATCGTTGTCGACTAATTCGCTGTATCTCATGTTTGCGATATGCTAGCATGACATGTGGGAGCAACTAGTCATTCAATAAAGATACGTACGACTGGGACTGTCACGTGCATACTGCATATTTTGGCCGTGTTAATTAAATATATCTGTCTGGACTATGCAACATTTTCGACCCCAATCGCCCCCATTAACCCCCTTGTTTCTCAAAATAGTTGGGAACCACTGATTTCAATGAGACGAATAGGTTTTACACTTTTTTATTACTCGTCAGAAATTGGAGTATACTAAAACTGTATCTCATGGATGTGTAGGTTGGTAATGTATAGCATGATATGATTATGTTTCAACTTTGTGAGGTTTCGTATTCTATCCTCTATTTTGGCTCATAATAATTATTGACCGAGGCTGTACTGTACAGTTGCTAGTCTGGTAGTTAGCGATATAACTCATTTTTGCATATATATTCAACTAAGAGCGGCTCGTCCTCGTAACCTAACATTCAGTGCTATATCGACGGTTTACAATTTATAGATGCACACCCGCACGGAGTTCAATGTATGGCGATATGACAAAATCGAATTATCTTCTGTGTTTTCGCTCGTAAATGGCTCTCCCTAGATTACTCGAGTCCCGGTAGTGCTCGTATGACAACAATGACCTGTCTGTACTACCAAAGCCTCTCACAATGACGAAAGGGTGATTAACTCTCTGTATTCATCTTATTCGGCAGAATTAATTACCTCTCTGTAATCATCTTATTCGGCCGAATTAATAAGAAGATGGCGCAACTTTTGACTCGTCCTATAAGCATATGATGTCACGATGGTAACTGTATTTGAGCTCTAGCAATCCTTATGTGTTGAGTCGAGCGTTGCTCGTGTATATCGACTCTGACGGTGTTTCGCCCCATGACGAGTCTTGATACTTGGTATGGTATGTTGTGATGGTAGAGCTTGGCACGGTTCATGTTGTGATGGTGGTATCTAACAGACGGCCGAGAATGAACAATACCGAGAAAAATACGACCGAGAATAGACATTATCGAACAATTAATAAAGAACATTCAGCAGTATTTTAAAACGATGCACTTTAGAGGACTCGCGAGACGCGATGCACAGTAGTCAGTGACGTGCGCTGAGGTCCATGACTGGTGCGGTGCTGACCACCCCTCCAACACATACACACACAAATATACCTAACGTACCTGATAAAGATACATGAGGATCTGAATAACAACAGT